>JAWWEQ010038790.1:0-19170 GCA_035583055.1 Torymus tubicola
CCATAATATATCTATTTATAATATTTTTATTGCCGATATTGATATTGCCCGCGCGTAGCGCGCTTGAATAAATCTAGAGACGTAAAAGTAACATTGCAATTAAATGAAACAATTAATTGTAAAAATTTTTCTATTCCAGATCTATCAATGAAAAGGCATTTTATATCTTAAGCCACAATTTAGGGGGTGCAATGGTATGGAGTTTGGAAACCGATGATTTCCGAGGTATTTGCGGTCCCAAATATCCCTTGCTGCGAATTCTGAATAAAGTACTTCGCCCACAGAATTCAGTTTAAATATGAATATTTAATTCCTTGAAAAAAGTGAATTTTAATTATGTAAATTTTGAATTGTAATTTTTAAGTATATTGAACATATACTTAATACAAAAATCCAGCTATCTAGAATTTTTTTATAGTGTACTGCTCGAAATGTAATGATTAAATGTTGTGATTCTACGTGTATTATAAGTTTTATATTGAGAATGTGTAAATAAATATTGATTTTTATTTAAAACGTATAATTTCTATTCTACAAAATATTTATCTATTAATTTTTTTTTTTATTCTTTAACGTTGTTTAAGTTTTTTCATTAGTGCTAATCAGTATATCCAAGGGCGCGCAGCTGCCTGCTTGGCGAGTAAGGAACGTAACGTAACGCCTCAAGCGAGCAGGGCGATGCCGTACCTTTTATACTTTGTTTTGGGGTTTTCCAACCTCACTTTTTTGGCACATTTCTCATATTATATTAAAGCAGAAGTAAATATGACATATGAGGGATTCATTTGAAAGTACTTTTTCATACAATCTATCTGTAAAAAGTTTAGTGGTGAAAGTTGCTTTCGTACACGATTAATCAAGGGTCGAAATTAGTGACCGCAAAATCAATTTATAATTTTTTTTCCTTCAGCCTGCAGGGAATTTCTGGGGGGAATCTAGTGGAAACTTTTTGTGCTTCTACTTGATGTCAAATCCTATCAAAAAATTTAGTGCTAACAGCGTATGAAGGACGGCGCTACTGCGCTCTGTTTCATGAGGAGAGAGCGCGCGCGAACACAGCTGAATTCCCGAATAGCCCTCGTCGAGGCCCTCGTGTCGCTGCGTGACTGCGTGTATATATATATACACATATACACACAATAGTTTACGTGCACGTCGTCGCTCGCGCCAGCGTGAGTATATACATATAGTACTTGTGTTCGACTTTGATGCGATGAATTTATATATTGAGAGGAGAAATAAAAATGCGATTAGGAGGAAGCAGCAGAGTTGAGCACGCGTCTATACTTCTGTATATTATATAGATATCTATACTTTGCTTTAGGTTTTTGTATGCATGTACGCATCTTATTTGCGGCAGGTGCAAAAAGGTGATTGATTAAGCTGATAAATCAGCTGATATTTTTTGGTAGGGCTATATACGTGTATGTGGAATTCTTCGGAAACTTTGCCCTAAACTGGTTCCATAAACGACCAAAATTAAATTTAGAGGCACATTTTTGAAGGCATAGGCACACCTCTGAAGTAATTTTTTTCTTGTTCTATAGGTCATAGAACAGACGATAAGAACTTCTTACCAAAGAAAACGGCCTTATGACACCCTTTTATCGTCAAATCAATTTTTCTTATGGGAATTTAACATCATTGGAAAATTGATTTGACGATAAAAGGGTGTCACAAGGCCGTTTTCTTTGGTAACAAGTTCTTATCGGCTGACCTATGACCGATAGAATAAGAAAAAAATTACTTCAGAGGTCTGCCTATGCCTTCAAAAATGTGCCTCTAAATTTAATGTTGGTCGTTTTTGGAACCAGTTTAGGACAAAGTTTCCGAGGAATTCCACATATAGATCGTCACGATGCGCGTATGTACAACTAAGCGACATGTGCATAAATACGCATCTTATATCACTATCTATATACTCTTGAACTCTTAAAAACTCGTCAAATCTCTCTAAAATTACTTTAAAAAAAAAAAGTAAAAATATTGGCGAGTAAGTATATCCGTTTCTCACTCTCCCACTTTCTCTCTCTTATTTTTAAACGTTTATTAAAGACAAGAAAGTTATGAAATCAATCAACAAATTGTCGAGTATTTAAAACTCACACGGAGAGGGTTTCAGTTGCGGGAAACGGATTTTAATGGTCACTTGAGAGTCTATTTCTGGTAACTAAAAATGAAGCCCAGTGCTGATAATTTCATGAAATGAGACCTTTTTCTTGAGATATGGGTAATTTAATCTTAAATATCCTCTATTTCGTTAAAAAATAATGTCTCTTCTTTTGCACGTCACATTGTAAATATTTATGATAAGAAAACGAGCAAAAGAGATTATGAAAGTAGACAGTAAAATCTAAAATTTAAGCACGGATTCCTCAAATTCAAATATTAATTTTTCAGAAAGTTATGATCAATTAAAGATTGCGAACGAAAATGGTTAAAAATATTATCGTTGATTACTCGTAACTTTCTGAAAAAATCATATTTTTTAACGAATTAGGACTTTAATTTTAGATTTTACTGTCTACTTTCATAATCTCTTTTGCTCGTTTTCTTATCATAAATATTTGCACTGTGACGCTCAATAGAAGAGACATCATTTTTTAACAAAATAGACGATACTTGAGATTAAATTGCCTATGTCTTAAGAAAAAGGGCCCATTTGACGAAATTATCAGCACTGGGCTTCTTGTTTAGTTACCGAAATAGATTCTTAAGTGACCACTAAAATCCGTTTCCCGCAACTGAAACCCTCTCCTTGTCAGTCAAATTTTCGCAGATTTTCTGCTAAATACGCATTCTTGCTGGGCGGGTTATTTTATAGTTTTTAGGTGAATTTTTTAGTAATTTTCACTATTAAAATTCATAATTTTTTTTATTATACTTATGGAATCCTTAAAAATCTCGTAATGATATTTGTTTAAAACAATATTTTCAATTTCCAAGGGAAATAATTTGTTTTTTAATTTTCTTTTATCGCGTCCGGCAAGTATGCGTATTTAGCAGAAAATCTGCGAAAATTTGACTGAGTTTTAAATACTCGCCAAGTTGTTGATTGATTTCATAACTTTCTTGTCTTTAATAAACGTTTAAAAATAAAAGAGAGAGACAGAGGGAGAGAGAGAAACAGATAAACTTACTCGCCAATATTTTTTTTAAGTAATTTTAGAGAGATGTATAAAATTTAAAAATTAATCTTCTAGATGAATAATTATTTTAAATTAATTACGATAATCCATAAATAGTAAGTATAATTATTTGAAAAACTTTAATTGATACAATAAATAAAGTTCTGATTGCGTACTATATCAAAAGTCAAAATTAATTTTAGAGAAGTAAAACTTCTTTATCAATGAATCACAAAAAATATTATTCGACCTTCGTAATGGCGATTGATACCATCATATATAATTTTTAGATATATACAAGATATTTCAATAAATAAAGCTTTTCTATTTTTATTCTTAAAAATACATTGAAAATCATTTTATTTAGGTCATTATTAACAAATACGGTGAACTGGGAAAACGAATAAAATTGAATAAAGGAAATAGCAATTAATCAATTCTAAGTAAAATAAATAATTAAAACTTATCTATTATTTGCAAAGCATTTACAGGTAATAAATTTCGTTGTTAACGCGGGTGCTGGATGTATTATTATAAAAATTTAGCAAACGATCCTATTTGGTAGACATAAAAATGCGATAAGATGAAAAGCTTATCATTGGGTATCGTTTTACGTGAGATTATAAATAATGGCCATAAAAGATTATGTATTATTGATGTGAGCGTCAGTGTAACAATAACTGTTGATAAAGTCGGGCCGCAGAAATGAGAGCAGCTATCACGATACTTATAGGGCTTTTGGCCTATAGTGCAACTGCAAACGGTAGGTATTATTATAACTTATAAAGTTCATGATTTAAATTTAGTTTAATTAAATAAATTTTCTATACAGCAGAGAAAATCGTTTGCTATTTTGGAAGCTGGGCTGTCTATCGCCCTGGCAACGGAGGCATTAATATTGAGGATATAGATCCGAATCTGTGTACTCACTTGATTTACACATTTGTGGGACTAGAAGAGCAAGGCGGTATCAAAATCTTAGATCCATGGGCAGATTTACCTGATGGTGGTGGTAGAGATGGATTCAACCGCTTCAACAGACTACGTGGTCAAAATCCAAGTGCGAAGACTCTCATAGCCATCGGTGGCTGGAACGAGGGATCCAGCAAGTACTCCAGAATGGTAGCAAGTCCCCAGACTCGTAAAGCTTTTGCTGATAATGCAGTGAAATTTGTAAGAAAATATGGTTTTGATGGTCTCGATTTTGACTGGGAGTATCCGAACCAAAGGGGTGGCGTTCTAGAGGATAAGGAAAACTTCGTTCTATTACTGAAGGAATTAAGAGAACGATTTGACGAGGCGGGCTTGCTGCTGTCTGCAGCAGTAGGTGCTGCGAAACCATCAGCGAGCTTGTCGTATATTATTCCTAGAGTAGTCAAGTATTTAGATTTTATAAATCTGATGGCTTACGACTTTCACGGAATCTGGGACAAAAAGACCGGTATTAATGCTCCTCTTTTCCCTTCTTCTTCTGAGACAGGAAACGAAACATTGCTTAATGTGGTAAGTTTGAATACACTTAAGTAAACTAATTAAATACAAAAAATCTAGTAATTAATTAGTTGATTTTCATAATTTAAGTATGCATCTGTTGAATACTGGCTTTCTCAAGGTGCCCCGCGTGAGAAGTTAATCTTAGGAATACCTTTTTACGGACGATCTTTTACGTTAGACAACGCTCAAAATAATGGTATTGGTGCGCCTGCATCTCAACCAGGAAAAGCAGGACCTTATACTCGAGAGGCTGGTACCATAGGGTACAATGAAATTTGTGAAATGCAACTAAATGAAGACTGGGAAGTTCATTTTGAGCAAGAACAAAAAGTACCTTATGCTGTTAAGGGTAATCAATGGATTGGTTATGAAGACCCTAGGTAATTTATAATTGAATGATTATTAAAAAATTTGTTTATTATTTTAAAATTTTGGTCTACTGAGCATAATTCACCTTCAAACATCCAAATTTAAAATAGCACATTGCGCAATAGTAGATGTTTCACGAAAGAGCCGCATTCGACGGTCTCTTTTAAATAAGGTAAATGAGTGAATCACCATACTCATGTGTTGTGTTTTACTATATTTTAAGACAATTGTACAAAACATGGGTTTCGTGAGTGTTTACTGTAGGTAAATCTACTGTTTTTCATGTAGAAAACAAGCACAAAAAGCTGCATACACTATGTTAAAAATTTTAAATTCTGATAATTTTATATAGTTATATTTCTTATGATACAGATAGTAAACCTTATTATAAATATCTATCCAGGTCCGTTCATCACAAAGCTCTGTTCATAATGAACTTTGGACTCGGTGGAGCAATGGTTTGGAGTATTGAAACCGATGACTTCAAAGGCATCTGCGGTAAAAAATATCCCTTATTGAAGACTCTGTATGAAGTTTTGCGAGAACCATACACTACCACATCGCCGACGACCACTGAACTCTCAACGACAACATCCAAGACCACAACGTCATCGAGACCCTCAACAACGACAAGCGAACCCTCGACGACAACAGCTAGACCCACAACGTCGAACAGACCATCAACAACATCAAGAAGACCTACAACGACCGGATCGCCAACGTCAACCACTAAAAAACCCCATTGTGGTGTAACCTGCAAGGGCCCAGGTTTTATGCGTGACCCCAATGACTGCTCGGTGTTCTATGTCTGCGTGGAGGCTACACAAGGGTACACAAAATTTAAATTCGTCTGTCCAAGTGGACTTATGTTTAACACAAAGTTGAATGTTTGTGATTGGCCGAGAGCTGTAGATTGTTCGACGTTAAGATAACTGTGAACTGGAATGCAGTTAAAACCTTGATTTTTGTCAGTTTAAATGTGAGTTTTTCTATACAAAAGTGAGATGATCAATACAATATATTATAAATATATACACATTTTTGATGATTTTTTATAAATTTTTTATTATTTATTTTCTCAATAAATAGATTTCGGTATTCAGTTGTGTAATGATATTCATCTTTTGCTCTGTGCAATCCTATGATTATAATTAATCATTGACTTTAGTTATTGAAACTAGTTAAAAAATGAAACAATAGATACGTTGATATAAAAAAAGGAAATTCCTCATATAACCAAGGGCAACTCGTTAGATATCTCGAGTCCATGTGTGACAATAAATAATAAAGCGAATTATTCATACTTGTACTAACAAGGAGAGTGTTTCGCGGTCACTGAAGAGTCTATTTCTGGTAACTAAAAATAAAGCCCAGTGCTGATAATTTCAGCAAATGGGCCTATTTTCTTAAGATATGGGCAATTTAATCTCAAATATCCTCTACTCAACGATAGCATTTTTAACCATTTTCGTTCGCTATCTTAAATTGCTCATAACTTTCTGAAAAATTAGTATTTTTTAACGAATCTGTGCTTAAAGTTTAGCTCTTACTGTCTACTTTTATAATTTCTTTTGCTTGTTGTCTTATCATAAATATTTGTAATGTGAAACGCAAAAGAAGAAACATCATTTTTTAACGAAATAAAGAATATTGATTAAATTACCCATATCTCAAGAAAAAGGGCCCATTTGGCGAAATTATCAGCGCTTTACTTCATTTTTAGTTACCAGAAATAGACTCTTCAGTGACCGCTAAAATCCGTTTCCCGCAACTGAAACCCTCTCCTTGTAAGTATCAAAATATTTAATTATGTTTTTCTTTTTTTAACCGACAGAATTAAACGATCAGAGGATGATTTGATTATCAAATCATTTCATCATCGGTATATATATATATTATAACACACTCTGAGGTAATTTAAAAAAAAAATATATTTTGTAAATTCCTATTAAATATTTATGTTTTAAAAGAGAGAAGTGTAAATCTTATCTTGATAAAAATCGGTATACGTACATATAACGTTATAATAGGCATCGGTATAATCTCAATTAAAATTTTTTTATTACGCAATCATATACCACAATTTATCATTTTTTTTTCTCCCAATCATTTCTACTCCAAACTTATACACCAGAATCTTAATATTTTCATCACACTTGTTCCATCAGCCACACATCGCAAACAATTACCATCAATTAAATCAGCCATAAACCTCAGGGCAGCTAGCCGAAAAAAGCTTCGGTTCTCATCCGACAACACTGTATATATATACCAGAGGTCAGCGCAAGAACTCGATTTCCGATTTTTAGCACCACACAGCCGCCACCACCGTCGCTAGCTGCTAGCTGCAGCCGCTACCGAAACTCCCTCTCGTCCCTTTTCTTATATTCGTATGCAAAGTGGGTATGGAAGGAGTATAGGTAAGCACGGTTACGCGCGCGTACGCCTCAGGGGGAGGAAGGACGATAAATTTTCCGGGGCGGGGGCTTTATCCCACGCGCTACACGCGCTCACAATACATCCTGAGAGAGAGAGAGAGAGAGAGAGCGCACACCGTGTAGCGATTTCATATGCACGCTTGTTTACCGCTAGCTGACGACATATTTATGGGAGCGCCGAGGCTCGCTTGCCGATGCGATCAGTCGTTGTGCACGTGTGTATATGTAATGTCTGTATGTCTGTGTAGGTAGAAGAGAGAGAGAGAGAGAGGGATAGAGAGAGGGCAGAAGGGATACTTTCGGTTATTATCGGTTTTGTTTTCGCAACTACATGAGCGGCTGGGATTTTTCGTGTATACGTGTACCACGGGTAAAATGTAAAATTGAAATTTTTCAGTTATCCGGGTATACATTTTTATGGGGGGACGTAGAAAATTTGTGCACAGGGGCTTGTTGCCAGGTCGTGGAGTGGATTTACCCTTCAGGCAGTAGTGGACGAAAGTGGTGACTGAGCGAGTGGATGGGTTTATTATGTAGCGGGGAAATGGTATTGCTGAAATTTTTCTTTATTTTTTTAGAAAACACAATTTTTAAATTTTTTAAAAATTTTTGTATATTTTGCGATTATAAAAATATAATATTTCGTTTATATTACGTTTCTATACTGATCTACCTACACTTAAATCATTACAATTTCCATTTTTATTATATTTATATATGTTAAATAATCCAGCATGTAATACTTCCATATCAAAAAAACATGATTATTCTCCTCTCACAAAGAAAAAAAGCTATCGTCCCAAAGAATGTAACAAGAAATCGCTCTAATGTAATCAATATTTCAACCTCGCGAATTTCTTGCGCGTCGATCGCGCGCAAGAACCAAGCGAGCACGCGAAGGAAGAGAGAGAGAGAGAGAGCGAGCGAAAGAGACGAACGAGATCTCATCCCAGACTGGCATGCGCGCACACGCGGGCGCGTCCTACCGCGGCGAATACTTTGACGTCGAGTGATCATTATGCATTATGCGAATCCAAATCAAAAACGCCCGGAATTACAGAATCCTGGGGAACGAGGGGGAAGAGTCATGTCGTGAATGAAAGATTCGACGTGTCTCTACATCACATCCATCGAGAAAGGAAGGATATTGCCCTCTCTCGACTTGTCGTTCTCTTTTTTTTTCACGATTCGCCCTGTCGCGTATAACGTGTCTCATACGGTATGCATGAAAACGGGGCTTATTCGTCAATGAAGTAATCGAAATTTTTTCCGTGGGTATAGCCGTTGATGCACGTGCATGTGTACTTGGTCGTTCCAGGAGATAGCACGCGCCAGCTCGGGTAAAAAGCAGTGTATCGCTGATAAGTCGTGGCAGGTAAAAAATATTTTTCGTGGGTTTATTAGGCTGCGAATTAAAAAGTTATCTGATAAGGTTGCACGATTGGTAGATATGAGATATATTGTTTCGAGATTATTTCATTGCTTATATGAGACGGGAATTTATTTTATTCCGAAAGTTGAAGAGAAATATTTTAGTTTCACCCCATGATTAAAAATTTCTTTTAAAGGTTTGGTTTATAAAATTATTTAATTCTTTATTATATATTATATAAATACAGATAAACTTTTGCAATATTTCATTTGCTTTATTAAAATATTTATCTCTGTACTAATTTTAGGTTATTATCTATGTGATATCTCTTTTAGATTTTGTACTTATAGATTAAATTCATTTATGTATAACACTTATGAAATTCCGTTTTACTAACCTTATCCTACTATATAAATTATCTAATTTAAAATCCTAGAAGAATTATATATATCAAAAATAAGGTTTAGAAAAGTATTACATTAGTTTGATACGCAAAAATATTGGTGTAAAAAATCCAAATATATATTGCAATAGTGGATGCAGTACCAAATGCTTTTAGAGACATACATATATATAGGCTTTTAACGTAATGAATTACACAGTCAGTTTTAGTTAAACACTAAAATCTGGAAGTGGTATATAGTTTCAGTTACTCAATAAAAGCTAAGAAATCATTTTATAAATAATTACATTTATTCAAATGCATATTTTTTCGTCGATTTTCTAGTTAAGATTTTCTAGTTTTCTTTCAAATATTAAAGTTTTCGTAGACAAAATAAATGCATTAATAAATAAATATAATTTGTCTAGTCAGATACCAAAATCAAGTAAACATTAAGATGGCTTATTGTCGAACTTATTCTCTTAGTCAGTATACTACTACACCTGACGTACGAATAATAAGAGCCAAAGAAATTATTTCGTTCTTAATATAAACATAACCGTTATTATTCTTTCAAACGTAAGGAACATAAATATACGTTAAATTTAACTATTCTCGACACAAGAGGTCTCCAACCTACCGATACAAAACAAAACTTAATAAACGGTTTGCGAGTCAGTCATTTACTCAGTATATCTCCTAACAGACTATGACTTTGACGAGGAGAAAACTTAACGGATATCAGCGAAAACGTCGTAATTATCATACAAAGAAGTTGTGCAGAGCCGGATGGGATGAACGCCGAGAACGAGAGCCTCGACCAGAGCAGAATTCTTACAATAAAAATGTTCGGAAAAGACGGAGTTTGTCGAACGAAAAACCTCTTTCGCCGATCCGGAGACCCATCATAGGTCCTCGTACCCCACCTGGTTCTCCAAGTGATTGCATCCAAGCTGAAGAATCAAACGTGCAAGATGAAACCCAGCCTCGTAGCTGTACATTAAGTGCCAAAGATATTTTATACAACTCCAAGATAGGCCAGAATATGTATTACAGACTGCCTTTATCTGATAGCCAGAGTCTGAGTTCGTCGGACACTGAGAGCAGTGACACTAATTCTGTGGTATCCGTTATCCATGCCACTCCTGTAGATGTTGATAATCTACCAGGGAATCTGGATTCGTTGGACAATGAGACCAGTGACACTCAATCTGTGGTATCCGTTATCCATGTCTCACCTGTCGGTGTTAGTAGTCTACCAGCGAAACTCGCTCGATTGCATATAAATTCGGACTCTGAGGAAGAACTTGATGAGAGTATATGTTCTCCCAGTTGGAAATCGGCGCTACAAATTGTGAATGATGAATCGTCCACTGATGATTCTGATTGGGAACCCGATGAGATCGACGTAGATGAGGAGGACGACGAGGACGAGGAGGACGAGGAGGAAGAGGAGGACGGGGATGAAGACGAAGACGCAAACGAAGAAGATAAGTATAAAGATAAATGTGTAGAAGACACTGACTATAGCTCTGAGCATCGGAGTTTCATAAATAATGATACGGATGATTTTGAAGAGGATGTGCTGGTGCTTCATCCCTCGGTAGAAGACATTCTCTTCCTCGAATTTGCCTACTCATGTGATCTCTGATGATATTACGTGAATATGACCTTCTTGATGGTCGCGTTTATTAAAATTAACTTTTATGAAAAATGTAAACAGCGCCAATGTATATTGTTAATCTTTTAATTTAATAGTGTAGTTTTTAATTTATTGTCAAGTGCGACGTGTAACTTATATCATGTAATAATATATACTAAATAAAATATTTTAATACAAACTTTTACCTATACATATAAATCTAATCTATATATATACCATCTATTTACTCATAGCACTATAATGTCAAAGCTCTAAACCAGATATATACGCACAGATCATATAAATTCGGCCATCATCACCTTGTGAAAAAAGATGTAAACACGACGGGACGATCAAACACGCAGTTACTAACCAACATCCGCACATGTATACACACACACACATACGCACATGGTTCCAACTCTCTAGCATTAGCATAACACCGCGCTCGCCGGCGTCGTCGTCAAAGTTCGTAAAACTCGCGTATAACGCGCGCGCTATTTGAAGTAGCCGCACGCGGGCGTCGTGTGTGCATCAGAGAAGGATGAGAAGGGGGGGGGGTCCGTTATTCCAGTTATTTCGCGCACGGCAGCCACGGATCGATGAGCCAGCTCGCGTACGCGCGTGCCTAGCTGCTCCTCTTAGTATATATATGCGCCGCGGATGCCAAAGGACGATTATGTATACCAGCGCGCGCTCGTGTTCTAGCGCATGGCTGCGGCGTTAGCGAGCCGACGACGACGATGATCCGGTTTTGTTTGAGAGGAGCGAAACGTGTGTGGAGGAGGTAGGAGGAGGATGTATAGGATGGAGACTGATTTTGAGGTATCGATTGGTGTTTAAGGGATTATTTGAGATGATGTAACGGGCGGAGGCTGGGAATTAGTTGGTGATGTGGTAGATCTAAGTGGATTTTGTTTTGAGGTGATAATGATAGGGTTCGGGTAGATGGTGGGATGGATGATATTGTGTTTTACGATAGATAGAAGTGTTTTCAAGGGTTTAAATTATATTGTGTTTATTTGGAGGATTAAATGATAACGAAGTTGTTGATATTTGTGGAGGAAGGAAAATAAGTGTCGACTTTAGCGCCTGATCGCTGCTGGGTCGGTTGACACTTGTGTCGGGCGGGTTGTCAGTGTACTACGCGCACGGTTATTTTGCGGATATTTCAGAGCTTAGGAAAATACTCACTGTATTAGTAACACGGCAACTTCTGTATTACATCGCGTTTACTTATTAAATAGAAAATAACTGGCGTTTTAAAATGGTTTTTAATAATAATAATAAGAAAATAAATCATTTTATTTTGAGATATAAAAAAAAGTTTATATAATGAATTATTTCTACAGCGAAAAAATTCGTTGTTTCTGTCTAACGTTCAAAATTACGTTAAAAAGTTTTTATTATAAAAAGTAATTATTTAATTTTATTTATACATTATAAAATGCGATTAAATTAGACCTGGAAATAATTTAAACCCCGTTTCGTCATGCCTTTAAAAAGAATAATTAATCTAGTTTCTTTAGAGCAAATATTTAAGAAAAAAGTAACTCAATTAACGAAAGAATGCAATGAGAAGACGGTCTATGGTCGGTTGAAAGAAAGCAAGATCATCGTGGAAGAAGAAGAGGGAGACGCGAGAGAGAGAAAGATACTTCACGCGTTGCGTAATTCGCTTTATTTGGAGAATAATTCCAGGCAAAAATAGGAGTTCATAAAACTCTTCGTTAATTAGCCCCGGCGAAAAGACGAACTTGGATCGCCCTGGCGTTATATATGGTAAAAAATAACGAGCAAGCTTTCGCTCTCCGCAGGAGCCTTTTATCAAATAGAGTCAAGCGTCGAAAATAATTCAGAGGAAAAATCGCAGAAATATCCTTGTGCTCTATTGCGCTTTTTTTGCCTTGAACCATACCCGAGAAAGTAAGAATCATTCTCCCGTGGCAGAAAATACGGCCGCAAATAAATATTTATCGCAAATGAATGTTCTAATAATTGAATCATTATATAGGAAAATTCATCTTGTTTTATTTGCTTAACGAATTAAATGTTTATTCATAATTCACATAAATTAAAATAAAATGTTCTAAGATGTTGAATATTCAATTTTTTTACACGAAATAACCTGAAATAGTTTTAGTTTAAAAAAAATCTATTGTTAAAAAAATGTACTTCTATAACTATCAAACTTATTAATGTTATATGTATCATTTATATAATTTACTTTAAACTGGCATGTAGAATTAACATACTATATCTATTGAACGACAATAAGTAAACAAAATATTTATTTAAAATCGCTGATCTTTTCACGCATTATTTTTGCAAAACCTTTCCACAACTCTCAAAAAAACTTCCAATACCACACACATACACGTAATCTCCACGA
Source organism: Torymus tubicola (assembly GCA_035583055.1). Classification (NCBI taxonomy): domain Eukaryota; kingdom Metazoa; phylum Arthropoda; class Insecta; order Hymenoptera; family Torymidae; genus Torymus; species Torymus tubicola. Next base: position 13,218 of record JAWWEQ010038790.1, read on the forward strand.
AAAAAGGTACCCAGTAACCTTATCATCTTTACTAATTACCTCATTCCCCCACTGTCTCCTCATCTCGGCCAAGTCCCATCCATTCCAGCGCGAGATACGTCAAACTTTATTAAAGCAAATTGTACGCTCTCCGCGCGAAGATATCCTCCTCTCTCCCTCTCTCTCTCTCTCTTAGCTACGGAGGCCATTACACTCGAGTTTCGTCTTGTTAGCGGTCCGTAGCAGAACGGCCATATACCACACCGGGGGTCGCTAGGGTTGGTATAACGGACAAAACACCTGTGCGCGAGAAGAGGAGACAACGCGGCTATTGTTAATCGCTGCGCCGCGTACCTACTCGCCGTATAGTCCTCTCTTTCGCGCGTCAAACGCGAACATGACGCATGCGGGACCGAAGGATACCAGACGATTATTCATTTGGGGTATATATAGAGGGCGAAAGTCGAGAGGGCGGTGATATAGAGGAGAAGACGCGATCAAGGTGTGGAGTATATATGCAGCCGGTTAGCTTATTAGTCTTGGAGGATTTATATTAGATTCTTCTGAGTAAATTTATTCAAATAATAATAAATAAGTTGTGAAAATATATCTCATTATGAATTTGTATACAAGTTTAACAAACGCATTGAATCGATGCAAAATCTATCACGTGAAAAGAAATAAATTGTTTTCTTCTGCCTTAGAGTTAGATAGTTCGAAGTTGTGTCTTCAAATGTATTTTCAGTATAAGAATTTCATTTAAAATGCAGCCTCCGTAGCCTATAACTTTATACTTTCACTTATTGTGATTCTCCGCATTCTTATCTTCATATTATTACAAATACTTCGCGCCATTATAATAATTTTTCTATTTTCCAGCTCCCTCTCTCATATATATATATATATATACTCAACATTTTTTTCCTGTTTAAAAAACAAATAACAAAAGAATAACCCAGCCATACTTACTCATTCCGTTATGACCAACGGCACGTATATATACAACTCGGCTTATCCTCGGGACACACTAAAACTGGCGAAAAATTAACGCTCGCTTTGGCTACCCGTGCGCGCATACCCCTGTGTGTTTATCATTCCCGTGAGAATTGAAAACAACTAGGCGGAGATATTGCCGAGCATATATTTTTCGGTAGGATTAACGATACGGCGCGCACGAGATTACACGCGCGCGTGCGAATGGCGCAGTGGCTCCTTTTCTAGTATTTATTTTTATATGCTTTTCTCTTGCTCCCTTATATACCTACCTGTACACATAAGTTTTCGCGTGGTTGCCAGTGGTGGTGGTGGTGGTGGTGGTTGTAGCTATGCGCGCGTGAACTTACCCTCGACGGCGTAATAATAAACGCGGGCTATTATGACGATAAAGTTGTTTCGGCCTCCGACGCGGCGAGTCGAGCCTTTTGTGCTGCCCGCCTCTTCTCTGTCTGGTAATTAATGCTAGCCCGGATGCTGGTTTTCGCGCCTTAATAAAATACGGAGTGAATTAATTTATTTGAGATATATTCTTTCGTTAGGAGAGTTTGTATAACGCGCGTGTGTGTCTATATATGAACGGGGATGGGTTTAATTTTTCGGGTGCCGCCTTGTCGCTTGTCATTGTCGGTGACTTTTGAATTTACTAAAATTGAATGTAATGATAATATATGGTATGCAATGAAGATAGATAAATTTTTTTGGAGAAACAGTGAATAGTGTAGTTTCTTATTCTTCGTAGAATATAAGTGACGATAATCTATATTGACGTATTCTCTCTGATACTGATTACTGAGAATGATAAAATTATATTTGCAAATCTATGTTATTCTCGTATTCATAAAGCTTTGATAATAAAAATTTGAATGTTATATTTTTATTCAAATTATTTATTTTGATCGTGAAACATAGGGGATTTTATGATCTCGAGGGCCGTGAAGTACAAATGTGGTTGACACTTCGGGACCGCCTTTAATTATTCAGCTTTTAAAAACGACAATACGTCGTGAATTACTTATAAGTTACTTAATGGATGTTCAACCATTAAATATACTTCAATATTTTTGATTTTTAGATTACTAAGTAATCTTTCCTGTTTTTAACATTCAAATTCATTTTATCTTTTCAATGCAAATAAACTAGGAGACCTGTATAAAAACTTTGTTTTAGCATTATAGCCAAGATTGTACTTTTCAGGATAATCTTATATTTCCGCCAGAACGAAAATTGTAACATTTAAAATTTTAAATATTACAATTAATGAATATTAATATTTATAATAATAAAAAGATTTCTCATACTATTATCTACAATTATAGTATTTAATGTTTATGTCTAAAGTTAAATACTGTGAATCGTCTATTTTTGACGTTATTAGCCGTTTTGGCTTATAAATTGACAAACATTGTAACAAAAAGTGATTTATATAAAAAAAGTGCATTTTAATTAATTTTAGCAAATGCATGTATTGGATTTATATAAAACAAAAATATTTTAAATATTGATTTTCTCAGAATTTTATTTCTTCTGACATTTCTATATTTTTGATGAATTTTTCTGGTATCGAAACTTGGTCCTCCCAGTAATTAGATGAGTGCTCGGTCAAAATTTCGATGAAATCCGTGAAAATTTTTTTGAAATAATCCATAAAGTTTATCACATACGTACAAACAAAAAATATTTGAAGCACATTCTGGTTCTTAATTATTGATACTGTTGATATTACCTCCTAGATCGTAAAACAATTATCAACGTTTAACTTAGAATAAAGTTATATGGAACTATTCACATTTATATTATTTATTTAAAGTTCATTTCACTTTGAAGATATTATAAGATTAATTTTTATTTAACGCAATGTATAAAAACATTAGCTAGAAGAAATGTTTTTCATGTATATTCATAAATATCTCTTAAATATTTAATGAATTTTATTTTTTACCAGCTGACTATATACTTTATCATTATGTAATTTTTAAATAAAATAGTAAGATCCCCTAACTCTTGACATTATCTATATTTATTTCTATATTCATATTTTTTTGTATCTCTATATATGGAAATGAGTACAGTTCAACATCCTTTAGAAGACTGACCCACTTCAATAATTTTCCTCAAAAACCCACACTACACACCACGAAACCCATTAATACTCGCATTACCACTGAACCATCTAATTTCCAGGGAATTGTCACATCCATCACTGTTTCTCAACGCCACCTCTTTACATCCCACAACCGTGTACACGCGCACGTATATACATAGTCTCAAACCTACTTATCGCAATTACCATACAATATATATACTCGCAAAACCACCATCGTCACCTACATAATCCGTTTAAAAAAACTGCTCTCCCTCTCTATCGCCGTCTCGGTTTTTCCTTTGCAGGATCAGCAAAGCAGCCTTGGTCACTGCACCGTGTCGAGACGCGCGCGCGCGAATATAGTTACGCAACACGATCCGACAGCGCACGACAATTCGTTTTCTTTCTCTCTCTCTCTCTCTCTCTCACGCGATCATTGCCGACAAGGACATTATTGTACACGCAAGCGTGCACTATATGTGAGGCCGCCTAAATCGAACGATTGTGCGAGCGAGCGAACGAACGAACGCTTTTATTGTCCGCGATAAATCTCCGCTCGTCTTGGCGCGCCAGTAGTCGAGCGCGTATATATAGTAGCATTTGACTCGATGCATACGGAACTCGAAATATAATCAATCACTCAGAGGGGGGACGGACGCGTTACGCGCGCCGAGTGTATTATAGGAGAGAAACGCACGCGTGAGATGCGAAGTCAGTTGAAGTAGATTCGGGTCGGTTTTTATTGTAAGTTATCTGTTTTGTTTAGAGCGCAAGATGAAAAGTCTTGGATGTATTGTGATGCACGGTAGGGAGTATATTGTCTTGAGATTGATGTCTGCTAATGAAGGTGACGTTGATGCGTTACACTATATACTTATATACATATAGCGTGCGATGGTTTTATTGTAGAGATTTACTTTTTGAAAAATGAAGTTCTGTCGCGAAGGAACGATGTAGAATTAAAGTTTAATGATCTAATTTCTGATTACAATATGTAATGCGTACATATACATACATTTAAAATATCAATAGGAGTAGCTGACGATAAAACATACGTCATTGATTATATATACGTCTTGACATCAAGAGATATTATTACACAGAAGGTTTCAATTAACATAGAAATTTCCAACCAGAAAATACCAATTCCCAACCAAATACCCTCAGCCAGATCTCAACTCATCTCTCATCAATTCCGAAACCCTCGAAACAGACATTAACTTCCCAAATAAGACCATCTCACTCCGTCTCTCTCTCTCTGTCTCTCTCTGTTCACCAATCACACGGGCGCACTACTTCATCCCTGCGCGCGCTCGCATCAGCCGAACCGTCAACCTCTCATTTGCATCAATGAACCGCATGCGTCATCTTGGCCCCCGCTGCACAGTCACCGTTTCTCCCGTCCCGCCGACGCCTCAATCCACACACACACACATATATCTATCTATCTATACCTACATTTCGACATACGTGCATCACTCTCTCTCACGCTCTGCAATTTCTTGCACTCCAATCCCTTACTTTCCCAATCCACGTTTTCCCAATCTCCGCACATACGGGTGACAGAGTATATACGAGTGTGACGGACGGCGATTAATTAACCATTATCACACACGTACCTCTACGTATATACATTCACACCGACAGACGCTACTGCGTCCCAAAATCTTGCCCGCGCCACGTATATCCGGGAGAGCAAAGCTATTTGCAAATTGGTTTTGCCAAGGGGAGAGGAGGTGGAGGAGGAGAGCACATATACACATACAGGATGCGTGCGTTTCGCGCGAAACGAGAACGAGCGCGCGTCGACTGATTGCGCTTGATTGGGAGAGGAAAGAGCAGAGACGCAAACGCACGCGCGCGCGCCCACACGTGTATAAATATATATATATATATATATATATATATATATATATAGGCAAGTGTGTATGTGTATGTAACGTACGAGAGCACGCGTTTAGGCATGGGAGAGTATATACGCGCGTCTGGCTGGCGTCTGGCTGACCGGTGAGCGAGTGAGCGAGCGGCCGCTTCCGGGAGATGAATTTCAGGAAGTGCGATGTCCTCTCTCTCTCTCTCTCTCTCGGTCTCTTGGTGCGATGGACGCACGATTGAGGTGCAGTTTGATGTGTGTTAACGGCTCCGAAACGGATTAGAAGAATTTTAGCTGCGGTGTGAATGTTTTGCGGGAGAGAAAGAGAGAGAAAGAGAGAGAGAGTTATGGTGAGTGATTCGAGAGGGGGAGAGAGAGAGAGGGATATGTATATAGCCCTAGGACACGGGATGGTACTAATTTTGGCGCGGGATTGGAGCTAAAGCTTTTGCGTTTATCAATGTGGGAATATATATCAGGAGTAGTGTGAAATTAAGTTTGATAAAAAGTTGTAATAATGGGATTTTTATATGGTGGCGGTTTGAACTTTGAAGGGAAATTATTGAAATTTTGAAGTCAAATGTTTGGAATAGACATTTTGAAATACAAGAGTTGTAGACATAATGGTTCGAAATTGATTTAAATGAATATAACAATATTATACATATAGTACCTCTTTAAGAATGTCCCTAATATCATTTCGCATACAACAGCTATATCAACAATAGCTTACTACTGTAACTTTTCTGGGAGCAACAGATTCTTTCGGTAAGTACATAGCCTTATAATATTTGTTACGACTAATAGGTTCGCGTTGTTCTGGCTCTTAATTTTATTTCCAATTGTAAAAAATTAATTATTACTTTTTTTGTTGACTTTGGGGTACAACCGGATAGTTTATTTCCTATTTTTTCAATATAATCATAATATAAGTAATAATATACATTGTAACGGTCCTGCTAGTTGGCGACGGGTAAAATTTAAATGCATCAAAATATTGACAGCGTTCGCCGAAAGGCGCT
>JAWWEQ010038801.1:0-19160 GCA_035583055.1 Torymus tubicola
GCAGGCTGCTGCTATGCCTCTCTCATTCTCCCTACTCTACTACGCTTTCTCTCTCTCCCTCACTCCTGTACGCTCGTACTATCTCTCTCCATATTTCGTATATATGCTCGCATATGCAGCGCGCAGGCTACCGCTCTATACTTCTCTATCACTCTCCCTACTCCGGCACTCACTCTCTCTCTCTCTCTCTCTCACTCCCATGCGTTCGTAGCGCGCAGGCTACGGCAGTACACGCGGTGGCTCCCTCACTTTGTCTCTCCCACTCCGGCGCGCTTGCCTTCTCTCTTGCTCTCGTGCGCGGCACGTTTCTCTTTCTCTCTCGTATTGGTGAGCCGTCGCACTCTACAGTCGCTGTGTACGTGTGTAATGTTTGTGTGTGTAATGTCAGTATTGGTGTTTGTGTTGTGCTCGTGCATGTGGCCGCTGTTATTATTTCTTTCTGCCTGCGGGACGGCATGGCTTAGCTACCGCCTAATCGTTCGGTGTGTGTGTGTGTCCGCGTGTGCGCGGCTTTGGCTCGTCGGCTGCTCCTCGTACCTCAACAAACAAGATATCCATGTGTTAGTTGCGGTGTATTACATACACACGGAGCTGAGGACGAGAAGGAGTCGACATCGTAGCGGGTTTTTCTGCTAATGCATGTGCATTACAATACCCCCGCCCCCCTAAACCGGAAACACTCCGTGTTACCGCCGCTTTACAACCTCAATCTATGATACGGAGTACTATGTCACTCGCTCCTCCAACCTTGGCTCCGTCATCTCGTATTTAGTTTAATTTATTCATTTGTTTTAAACACAATCTACACAAGGCACAATCAACTGCTGTCTTCCCCGTGACCTGCAACTACTGCATCTGAAAGAAAGTTTTATCAGTGTTCTGCTTGCTGCCTCGGTCTCTCCAGTTCTCCAACCCTGGATTGATCTGAAACGACTTGATGAGCGGACAATTTGGTAACATTGGAAGGGTGGGGGTAGTTCACTTACTAGGTTAAGGCACGCGACTCTCCTCGTTCCTTCCCTGCCCTCTGGCACGATGGGTGCGTTGGCTTCTGCCCCGCAAGCCATCTGGCACGGCGATCAGGGTCGCCAACCCTTCAATGGGCGTCTATTGGCGGGCTGGCCCTTGGCCAGAGTCTCCCGGTGGTGCGGGAGGCGCTGGCGGACCTTGGAATACGGCACGTAAGATCTGGGCCCGTAATTCCGGTTCCAAGCCCCGAGTGTCGGCCAGCAGTTGTGCGGTGTAGCGCAACACCTCCTCGCTGGTCGCTGTTCCTGGCACAGTCGGTTGAGGCGCGGCTCTCTGGGCCGTATCATCTCTGGGCGTGTCCCACCGGGATCGCCGAGGCCCCGAGGTGGCCCTGGATGTAGAAGGGCGCGGCTCCTCTTCTCTCCGTGGAACTGCCGCTGCAGGCGCTGGTGGGGCGGTTGCTTCAACTCGAGGGGCTCTTCGGATCTCATCTTCCTCCGGGCGGCGCCGGCGGGGGTGGTATTGGTCCTTACACCTCGGGCAGGTATTGATTAGCACACCCCGCCGGCCGCAATTAATGCAAAATATCGCTCCGGTTTTTCGGGCACGGCTCCGGCGATCGTGCCCTGGCTCCCAACAATCGAAGCATGCCCTTTCTGGGGGATCGAGTGTGGGGTCGCGAGACACGGGGTTGAGGTTGCTGTAGAACACGCCTGTGACCTTGATGGCCCCCCGGGCTCGGATTCTCCCCGGTTGTGGCACGGGTGGCTCTTCCTGGGGTGGGGTTGGCATATTAAGGCACGGTGACACGGCGGGCGCAGCGCCGTGTTCCCTCTGGATAGGTACTCTTGGCGGGGGTGGCGAGCGACGATGTAGGTGTTGCGACTCGTAATCGTTGATCTCCAAATTTCGGCGGGGATTATACGCCTTCCGTTTGGAACCGGTGTCATACCGTAATCTAATTTCCGCCCACATGGGCACCTCGCACGGTTCTGGCGCTGGTATTGTTCGGGGTGGCCCTCGCGGCGCCGGCACGGATGCTCTTCCCTCTGTCACAAGTCTTACTGTCGCTACCGGAGGCGCAGCAGGTATCTGGGAATGGGCTCCAGCTTCACAGCTTCTTCCTTCATCAAGTCGACCAACAGGGGGTCGCACATCAGGTCCTGTAGGGACGTAGAGGGTGGTGGAGGCGGCTCTCGAACGCGTTCGAGACACGGCTGGAGGGCGGCGGGTGGCTGCCTGAATAACAAATCAAATGGGTTAAGCCCTCCATCCTCCGCAGCGAGGCCTGAGGCCAACTCGCTCTGGGTCTCTGCGCATGGTTGAGCCTCCTCCGCCCCTTCGCCGTCACTAGTTGTGGCCCTCTCTTTTTGACCGTTAGGCTCGCCCATGTCTTGCTCCTGTCGATTTTGGCGCAGCAGGTGGGGACGCTGAACTCCTCGGCACGTCCGAAGGAGGCGGGCGCAGAATCAGCGTCGGGGGCTCAACAGGTGGGTTGAGGCTAACGCTCTCGCGAGCTACGGTTTTCGATTCCCCTGCCTCTGCGGAGGGGGCCTGCGGTGAAGGAGAAATATCCTCTATCCCCTCCGCCGGTTCGCCGTGCTCGGTGGTGGGCGGTGCCTCTTGACCGAGGGGTATTGCCCCCTCCTCTTCAGCTTGACGCACATCCTCCTCCATCCACTGATGCAGCGCCTCCGCATAGCTGCGGCGTGCAGGTGGCATGCCGGCACGCACCAAATGGGCCTCGATCCGCTGGCGCTCCTCCGATGTTGGGCAGACGACGTCAGGTCCCACCGAGAACTCCCGCTCAGGTGTATGCCGCGACGTGCGGCGGACCTGGCGTCCTGCTGGGGCTCGGGGCATTTTTGGCACTTCCTAAATGGCCCGCAATTAGCAGAACAACAAAGAAAACACACAAACAATGTAGCGGAGATGGTATTTGTGGCATCACTGGATCCTGAAATCGGCTCAGCACGTCGCAAGGGCATCCTTCTTAGGGTAGGGTGACGTAACAGATACAAACACAGAAATCATGTAGTTTAGGGCTCTGAATATTACCCAATTTGGGCACATCGCGTGCGGTGATACAGGGTTTGGGTATGGCTCTAACCGGAGGGCTTTACATTCGAGCGGTGCGGGGGTAAATACCGTTTGAGCTCGCTCGCGTGGACCTTCGCGTTCAACCTACTTCCGTCCATCCGTAACACATATACGCTCGGAGACAATTTTTCTACAATTCCGTACGGCCCTTCATATTTTGGCGCGAGTTTCGCGGAAAACCCCTGTAACGCATTCTCATCGCCTACTCGGAATTCTACGGCTATCCTACCCTTATCATAAGATCGGCGCTGTCTCTCATTACTTACATCGATGTTCTGTGCGACTAGATCCGTCAGGGCATCTAGTCTTTTCACTCTATCTTTCCACACTTCAGGATCGAGTCGCACAAGGGGTTGGCTCGGCTCCATTTCTCTTCTTAGGCTCTTCACCGGTCTTGGATGACGTCCATAATTGAGAAATGCTGGTGATGTTTTTAGGCTCTCCTGCAACGCAGTGTTGATGGCGTGTCTGAATTCGTGCAGGTGTGCGTCCCAATCACGATGATTACCTTCCACGAACGTCGCTATTATCGTTTTAAGCGCCCGGTTATTTCTCTCTACCGGGTTGGCCTGCGGGTGATATGGCGGCGTTGTCACATGGCGAATTCCATACTCTTCTAATGTCTTCTTCAGCATCTGGTTGTCAAACTCGGTCCCGTTGTCGGTAAGGAAATACAACGGCGTCTCCCAACGGAATAGTATCAATTCTTCTAATTGTAAGGCACGCGCAACGGCTTTTCCGTCCACTTTCCTCAATGGCTTTAATTCTAATCAGCGAGTAAATAGATCTTGAAACACGAGCACGTACCGGTACTGATTTGTGCTTTTCGGCAGCTCGATCATGTCTGCGGCAACAACACTCCACGGACGCTCGACTATCCTCTTTCCCATCAGCCCTTGAGGGCCCTGCTGGGAAATCTTAAATCGCTGGCACTCGTCACACGTCTGCACGAAATAGTACACGTCTCGATACAGTCCGGGCCAAAAGTATTCTCTCGCAACTCGGTCATAGGTTTTCGCTACACCTAAGTGACCCGCGGAGGTCAGACAATGACTATCCACGAGCACTCTTTCTCTTCGCTCTAATGGCACAACTAGTCTCCATCCTTCTCCTCCATCGGTTATTGGATCGATGAGCGGGTCCCTCTTGAACTTGTACAGCAGTCCGTCTTCGATTTTCCAATCTGGATACTTTTGGGGGGCCTGTGTCACGTCACTCAACTTCGCGAGGTACCACTGGTCACTTACGTCATCGCACAACGCTACCTCTGCATCCTCGTCCTCGAACATCCGCGAGAGGGCGTCAAGCACTTTGTGCATCGAGCCTTTCCGATGCACAATGTCAATTGTCCATTGTTGTAACTAACCGAGAAATCCTCGCAATTGTCGCAAATTCGTAGGCTTCGGGTAGTTTAGAAGGGCTTTGACACGCTTTGGGTCGGGGCGAAGCCCCTCGTAGTCTAACACAAAACCTAGATAGGTCACTCTTGAACAGCAAAATTCACACTTCTTCCTGTTAATTTTCAGCCTGGCGTCAACTAACTTCTTCAACACAATCTCTATCCATTTTAGGTGTTCTTCCAGTGTCTCAGTGGCTACAATTATGTCGTCTAAATATCCGAAGACATATGGCTTGAACTCAGGTCCTAACAGAGCGTCTATTAGGCGTTGAAACGTCATAGGCGCGTTGGTGAGCCCAAAAGGCATCCTCGTGAATTGCCACAGACCCGATCCTGGTACCACAAAGACAGTGTATTTCTTGCTCTCCGGCGCCATCGGTATCTGATGATAGGCAGCTTTTAGATCGATCTTAGACAAATATCTGGCTCCTCGCAATTTATCCAAGATCGAGTCCATGTCAATGGATATGCATCCTTTTTCGTCACTTTATTTAATGGCCTATAGTCTACGCAAGGGCGATACGTTCCATCTCTCTTGCTTAGCAATACTGGCGCACTACAGTAGTCACTGGCCGACCGCTCTATAATTCCTTCGGCACTCATCTTTCTGACCTCTTCTTGCGCAATGCTCAGCATCTTCGGTGACATGCGGCGCGGCTTCTCCTTGATGGGAGTTGGATCAATCACATGAATGTGATGTTCCGTTAGATCCGTTAGCCTTGGCTCATATTATGCTGACTCTAGGATTGTCTCTACTAAACTTTCGACTTTTTCTCTCTCTCCGCCACGCATCTCTGAGATTCCAGCACACTCCGCATACACGGCACGGTCACCTTCTGTACTGTAAGGTGCTAGCGACGCCCAACATCCTTCATTGGCTCGCCACAAGCATTGCGCAGGCCACACTTCGAGATTGAACTTCTCGAAGATATCCATACCGAGTATCATATCATGATCTATGTCTCGGATGGCTTTTAATAAAAGTGTCTCCACTCTTCCGTCTATTTCTAGGCTCACTCGCAACTCTCCTAAAATTCTATTCACTCCCCCTGTCACGCTCTTGACGGCTGTTGTTGCTGGCAGCAACCGGCTGGCGTAACGATCAATCACTCGTGGACCTACCAGAGATACCATGGCTCCGCAGTCGAGTAAGGCTCGATAAGGCTCTCCTCCGAGGATAATCTCAATAAATGGATGATTATCGGCACTCATTTCGGCTACCTGTTCATCCGCTGGCGTCTTTTGGTCTCTCCTGCTCTACCGATTGGTGTACTCCACCCTCTCTCGGTATTTTGACGAGACTCTCGTCTTGGCGGCTTGGCACAGCGTCAGCGGATCGACAGGTTTTACTCTCGCCTGCGATAGCTTGCTCATGCACCGGCACACCCTGCTCTCTATGGCAATTGTCACTTCTGATGGCATATGCTGCATTGCATGCCACGTCCTCATCACTTTCCAGCTCTGCCGATTGGTGTACTCCACCCTCTCTCGGCTCCTCAACAATACTCTCGTTGTAGCGGCTCGGCACGGCATCAGCTGATTGACAGGGTTTACCCTCACCTATGGTCACTGGCTCGTGTACTGGCGCGCTCTGCTCTCTCAAACTCTCTTTATTCTTCCACTCTTCTCCCTTCACTTCTTCTCTCTTGATTTCTTCTTTCTTCTTTTCTTCTCTCTTCCCCTCTTCTCTCTTCTTTTCTTCACCCTTTATTATCCTTGCGATTGGCATTGGGAGGGCAGTGGACTGTTCTGACCTCCCAACTGCCCATTTCCCCATTGACTCCGTAGGGGGGCACAATTAGGGCACGTTGCGAATGCGTCACCTTGGCGACCACACACTTGGCAGCTCACTAGGGGCGGCGCACGAGGCGGTCGCGGCGGGCACTCTGAAGCCATGTGGCCCAGCTGGCGGCACGAATAGCATTCGCGTCGAGAGCAATGATTGGCTCTGTGTCCCGTCTCTTCACACACGTAGCATGCTCCGATGAATCTCGCTGGTTCCTGACCAGCTTGACCGTTTACTGGAGGCTGCGCTGGTCCAGCTCCCGACTCGTATCGTCCACTCCTCCTTGACGCATTATAAACTTTCCTGTCATTATAATTATTCGGCTCGGAGGGGCTCTGACCCACTCTCACACCTGGTGGCGACTGTGATGTTACTGGCGGCGCTGGCGGCGGCCAGGCGTAGACACAGCGGCTATCTCCTCCTTTTTCTTCTCACTCTTTTTATTTCTCTTCTTCTTTTCCGTGAGTTTTTCTCTTGTCTCAGCTTCACTTTCTGACACTTCCTCGCCTTCTGCTACTTCCACAGCGGCTGCTACTCTTACGGCGCGTTGTGTTTAACAAAAGCGGCTCCCTGTAATTTCATCTTATCTCGGTGGTTTCGGTGGTATATGGCGGCGATCTAATTCTCTTCGTCTCTCTAATAGGATCCCGTGCTCTTTAATGGTTTGCAACGTTCTTACTTTCACATTGGCTAGTTCGGCTCTGTACTCTGGCAAGATATTTCTGTACACGATTTTTACGAGTTTTCTCTCGGATGACGGGCGCTTGAGGTGCTTGGCGATGTATTTCACACAAAGCAGATAATTCGTGATGCTTTTGCCTTTCGCTTGCGTACGAGCCCGAAGTTCTTCCTTCACGTCCGACGTATCCAATTCTCCTATGAATTGTTGGCGAAACTCGCGTTTGAACTCTTGCCAAGTTATCATCTCGTCTTGTGACGTGAGATACCTGCGTAAGGCACTTTTCGAGAGTATGCTGGGCAACGCATGCAAGATTTCTTGGTCTGTCAGACGTGATCTTTTTCTCCAGGCACATAACATCGTAAGAAATTCTTCTGGCCCTTCTCGCTCTTCGCCCGAAAATTGGATGCTCCACGCTTGCAGCTCTCTTCTACATTTCCAATCTCTATTGGTACCGCTGGTTTGGCGCACACGCCTATCTCGTATAGGACTACTGTCACTGTCGCTGGCACTTGTGGAGTCACTTGTAGATGATGGGTCGTAGCTGGAGGATGATTCTCGCCTATGTCGACTTTTTTGGCTCCTCTCGGCTTTTCTCGCTCGTCCAGGCTTTGGCACGTCTTCAAGTGGGCCACGTGATCGAGTGTCCCGTTCGCTCTCGACGTGATGATGCGACCTTTGCCTCATGGAACGCTCATCAACACAACGCTGTTGGTAGACTTTCTCGTCGCCTCGTACACTCTCTCTACGGCTAACTGGCGGCGTATGTTGAACTCGAGACGTAGCGAGAAAATCCTCTTGAATGACTCTGCGCGGTGGCACAACATCGTTTCGCCGGGGCGTTTTTCGCAGTGCAGAAGTTCGTTCATCACCTGAACTTGGCGGTGTGTGGCTTGGCCCTCTCGACTGTTTGCGTCTACTGGCACTAAGAGCTGCTGTTATCTGCGTCAGCTTGGCACTAGCATAGGCATCCATCAGCATATAAACTCCTGTTGACCGAGTGTGTCGCATCCTTTACTAGGCGTGGCTCTGGGTCGCATGAACAAACTGACTGCGTTGTTTCCGTCGTTCCAGCGCTCGAATTCGTCACAGTGATCGTTGGGCACGTCGTCGAGACTTCTGGCTCTCCTCGAGGCGTGGCTAGCGTGCGGGTGCAGTGCACGCCTACTGTGGTCAATTACCACGGCCTGCTTTTGCCTGACCAATATTCCTGCAACACCGGCGCTACGCTCAGATATCGTGGCAACCCAGGCACTTGCACTCCTCGTTGTTGGCTATTGGTCACCACAGTCACCGCGGTGGCCGTTGATGATGTTGTATACGCCACCGTGGGTGTCATAATGCTTGATAAATTTGTGGTTGACGTTGTAGTTTGAGGCACTCCAATTATCTCATGTAACTGTCTTGCTTTCGACTGTTCTTCGCCTCTCATACCTGATTGACTCGATGTCTCCGTCTCGCTACCGCTGTGCCTGGATTTTGGCTTCCTTCCTCTACACCCTTTTCTGATGACGATCGCTGGCACCACATCTCCGTCTCCACACTGGCTGTCGCTAAAATAACCCTGTAGCTCATCCTCTTCATACCATGGCACACTGATATTTGGTATTCCGGCCGCCCGGGCTTGTGCCCTTAATAATCGTTCTTGCCTTTTCTCATCGCTGCCTGTCGTACTAGCCTGGTAACTCCTCAGCTGTTCTTTCAATTGGCTCTTGGTTAGGCGCAGGATGGCACGATGCAGCACTCGCACTTCTCGGTACTTCATCAGTTCTTCCATAGTGGCTCGGTGTTTCGTCGTCTCCATTCTGACCGGACTTTATTCACAATATCTTCCTTCTTGCCGATTTTAATTCGCTACGCTCGTTTCGCTTACAAATTCGCTTTTGATTCGGATGGACGGTCGCGACGGGGCACTGATTTTTTTTCTAAACTTCCGCGTGATGTGAATTCTGTTGGCCCTGTAAATGACTTTTTTCGGCACGCTTCACAGCAAAAAAAAAATAAAATTCACGATATGAAATCCTCTCAAAATTATGAAATCAAATATATATATATATATATATATATATATCAAATTAAAGGTATGCGTAAATTTACCTGTTGCTGAAAAGGCATAAAAAAATAAATTTTCGATTTCCTGAAAAGGCACAAAAAGGCTCTAGATTTCTCTTGAAAAGGCACAGCTGAAAAAAAGAAAGTTTGGCACGAGCTTGCGCTCAACTTTGTCTCTTGTTCGCTGTAAAAAAAAACCTAAGCACCCAGAAATCACATAAAAAAAAACAATTGTATTTTCGAAAAAAAATGTGCAATAACTTTTGTAATTATTGAACTATTGCTCTACAAATTTAGGAACATGTTTTTTTTATAAAAAACTAAGTGTCTACAAATTTTGAGCAATTTTAAAATTTTGAGCTGCTGATTTCACCTGAAATATCCCAAATAGCTATATAATCTATACAAATTTGAATAGTTTCAGTCTGTTAGTTTTAGGGAAAAAATTGGAAAATAAAAAAAACGAGTTTTGTGTGTCCAACGATTACGAAAGTAAAATTGACTTAATCGATTCCAAATTCTTTGTATAGGTAGATATATATTGTATAGTTCTCGGTTGAGTTCGTTAGACAAAATAATTGGTCAATAAGATTCAAAGATATTGGAGGTTAAAATTTTTGTACCTTTTTTCAAATCGTAATTTCTCAAAAACGGCTCTATGTATCTGAATTGAATAGATAGCATTCGAAAGAGAATTAAACTATCTATATTTTAAAAAATCCAGCTGTCGCGGTTCTTTTGTTATTAACAAAAACGTAAAAATTGAGAAATGAAAAAAATAACTTTTGTATGTCTATTACATGTTTAAAATTTTCTTAATCGCTCCAAAATTTATTGTAGAGGTATATTATGGAGCTTATGAGCTTTATTATGGATTATTATGAGCTTTCGACTGATTTATTATTAGGGCAGAATAAATTCCAAAGACATTTGAGGTTTTATTTTTTTTCCTTTTTCTCAAATCGTAAATTATCGAGAAAAGGTCTATGTATCTGAATCTGATTGTAAGCATTTGAAGGAGTACACATATTTTATAAAGTACATAGAATTGTTAGTAAAAAAAATTTTTAATTCTAAAATTTTCATCATGAGAAAGCTTTCTCCTTGAAAACACAAAATTGGTACGTATAGCGTTCGTCTTCGACTTCATCTTATAGGAATATTATTGTTTCATAAATTTGTCGTAACTATAGTCGTCTCTAAGCGCGCTTCGCGGGCCACTTTTGTTTTTGTAACCTAGTAACCCATTAGTCCCACCAACCAAATCACGAATAAAATGATTTCACAACAAATTAACCATTTTTTTAAAGATAGGAATAATTTTTAATTTTATCATATATACTTTTGATATCATTTACACACCACCTCTACTCTATCTTCTACGTTAGATATATGACGGCGCATTTTTTTAAGACAATATAAAGCTTTTAAATTTCGAGATATTAATTTACGCCTTAAATTTCGGATTATATATAAGTATCTCACCCCTACTAGGGTATTAGCGAGTGTTTCAACTAATTAAAACTCGTGTTTGGTACAGTGGCCTTTGAGCTGTAGGAGTGGACGGTCGGGAGCTCGACCTCCACCACCGAAAAAACCAGCAGACATTGATTTTTAGAAAAGCATCTCTTGGAATTTAGTAGTGACGGGGACTCGAACTCACAACCTTTAGCAGCCTTATCTTGAGGAGCTAAGTGCGGCGTTTACTGTGATACTCAGTAAACAAACCGACGCCTTAACCGTCTGAGTCACGGGCCGCTCTTAATTACAGAATTCAGAAACCGATGCAAATTCATGGGCACTTAGCTTCCTCAAACTAATTTATCAAATTCTTTTATTAAATTTAAATTCAAAAAATAAATTTTTCATGAAAAAAATTGGAAATATTTTATGGAAAGTATTAGCAGTTAGTGGTTTCATAGATATTCATTGCTGTTCTATTTGTAATTTATTTTTTCGTGATTTTGATTCTTGTATAAGTGTTCACAATGGAAAAGAATTGCAAATACTATCGTAATGATTAAAGATACAAGATTCATTTTTTTCAATTTTTCAATTTTTATGATTCTATTAATAACAAAAGAACCGTAATAGCTAAAAAATTTTTCTTTTTAGAAAATATAAATATTTGAATTCTCTTTCAAATGCTGCCCATCCCATTCAGATACATAGAGCCATTCTCAAGAAATACATTTTAAAAAAAGTCTGGAAAATTCTTACCTCAAATATCTCTGAAATTTATGAACCAATCATTTTGCTCTAAGACTCGACCAAGAACATCAATAATCTACCTCTACAATGAATTTTAAAGCGAATAAGACAATTTTCCTCTCGTAATGATTGAATATACAAAACTCATTTTTTTCATTTTTCAAGTTTTACGTTTTTAGTAATAACAAAAACGAAAAAAGAACGGCGAAAGCTAGAAAATTAATTTGTTTTTGAAAATATAGGTAATTTAATTCTTGTTCGAATACTATACATTCCATTCAGATACATAGAGTCGTTCTCAAGAAATTACGATTTAAAGTAAAAGTGAAAAAAATTTTTGAACCTCAAATATCCTTTTGCCCAAATAACTTGACTCGATTGGAGTACAAAATCTAGAAAGAATTTCAAAGTAATTAAGCCAATTTTACTCTAATTATGCAACGACCAAAAAATCACTTTTTTTATAAATTATTTTTTTTCTCCAAAAATAATGAATAAGTAAACCTAAAAATTTAGTAAGTTATAGTACTCAATATCCTTTATAACCAAAAAACTATTCATGTCAATACTGTGTTAATTTCGTAATATATCCTATTTACAAAATATTACATCAATATCTTATGACGAAATATTATAGCTATCGACTTTTTTCGGTCTAAATATTATAAAAATCGAAAATAAAAATTTTGAAAATTGAAAAATGGCTATAAAAAAAAATTAATTTTACAAAAATAGAATATTGACCTCAACTGTGGAAACAAAATAAAAAAAAAACGATCACTGGTTAAAATCGGTCGAATAGATCATGAGATATCAACGTATACGCACATACATGTATACACACACACACATACTTTTTTTTTACTATCACAAAACTTCCTCTAGGAGGAAGCAATTATTAGAAAGGCTTAGAAAAAGGACGACAGAAAGGGCAAGTTACGGTGGGATCAATAAAATGATAAATAAAAATTAAATATATCTTCCTATATTGTAGTTGTAAGAGATTTTCGTGTTTTTAGTCCGACACCCACTCCTTCCCCTCGAAATAACGTGAAATTATGCGTTTTATACATTATTTCCAGATTTGATTTTAAAATGAAAAATAGCGTTTTTTCATACTCAACTTTAAACTTTTATAATTTTTGGAGTAATCAATATTTTTTAATTGTTGTAAAAATGAATGAAAGCTCATTTCTTCTAGTTTTATTTTCTGTGTTTTATATAATATTTAAGTTTTTTTAAACCTAAATGATTACCATTTTAAGAAGAGGCTTTTTTTAAGACTTTTTTCAAAATACTAGATTTAATTAAGCGCGCTACGCGCGGGCAATATCAATATCGGCAATAAAAATATTATAAATATTATTTTACACTTAAAACATTGAGTTAATATACATTAGTTCTTAACACATATAATTATATTATAGTAAAATATTGATAATAAATACAACAAAACTTAATGACAATATTATTTTAATTTATAAATATTTATTATCATTTAAAACTTTCAAATTTAAGGTTTAATTCAAAATATCGCGCCTTTTTAAAGATCAACCAATGAGAACACGTTTTAGTCGGCTTCACTTTTCTTGTATCTCTTTTTTAAGAAGGGATAGCTGAAAATATCAGTAACTTCAATTTTTTTAAGCTTTAGGATCTAATAATGCAGTATTCCTTATATTTCTCTACATCTAAAAACTTATTCCAGAGTTTTAGCCAAATCCGTAATCTGGAGGTCTGACCCTCTCCTAGTTAGTTAAAAACTACCGTAGAATCAGTGGTATAACGTGCCCGTTTATTACCTTACAGTTACTTCTTTCGTTATATATATTTTACAGCTATCTGAAGTCTTTTTTATGATTTTTATATGAGCCGTTTCACGTCAACTCTTCAAGCTCAGCGCCTGCGGGCGTGAAATCATGCTATTTTCAAGCTTGTAAAGGGCTAAAATGTACCTAAAAAAAATAACAAAGTGATTTCAATGTATTTTTTTCTCAGCTTTCCGATAGTGTTATCAGTTTTCCAAAATTTTCATACTTTGATCCATTTTAGCCCTTTACAAGCTGAAAATAGTATAATTTCACGCCCGCGGGCGCTGAGCTTGGAGAGTTGACATGAAGCGCCTCATATATAGCACTGCATGGTTATACTGGCGAACACTTTTGGATGCAATGGGTTCATCTTGAGTAAATGAGAATTGTTATATTAGTACAGCAATGAAGACCTACAGTTTTAGCTGGATTCCTAAGCACCAAAGTTACAGTATAATAAGCATATGATATACCTGAATTGCAATAAGCACCTCTGACACAGGTGCTAGTCAATCGTCGAGGTTGAAATTCACACACAGTGCTGTTTGAATAAACAAACATTCCGGGTCAAAAGTCCGAAGCCTTAGACGATTGAACTATACCGTTGCTGTGTTATAATATTCATGTCTCTTTTAATGATAAAAACTAACTATTGGCAAAAACTATTAAGTCATAACATTCTTAAAATTCTGGAGGGTAAATTCAAAAGTATTGACAGTGATTACAACCAGCTTGTGTGCCTCCATTCATCGGCCTTATGCATCCCTCTAGTGAGGGTATATGATTATAAATTATTTGTGTGATTCCATTAGCCGATAATTTTCGATAATCGTCGTTGTTTATTGCAGTAAACTGATCTCCTTTGTTTGCTTTAGGATTGATTCAACTATAATTCGAGGGTCCATAAACAGAGAAAAATGAGGCACTTAAAAGAACGATTAAATGACCCCGCTCAACCACATTGCCAGAAATCGATATAATTAATGTCGATGAAAGAGAGAGAGAGAGAGAGAGAGAGAAAGAGAGGGGGGAGCGGAATTTGGATCAGCTGTGTTTGCTTACACGGAAACGCAGGCGATCGCATATTCACTTGTGTACAAATCGATGAGTGTGTGGCTTCCCTCGTACATTATGTAAATTCACCTGATGGTCTTCTCCACCCTGAAATATTCGTCTCCTTTATGAATACACGCAACCAACGTGACGGATCACAGGTAATACTATATTCGTCATACTCGTTTTATGCTTATACATACTTCTTAATCCTATTTGTTTATGCTAATATTTCATATAACACATTTTTCTTTCGTGAATATCTTCAATAAAAATACATTAAATGACAAAGAATTTTCATAACTGATTTTTCCGAATTCAGAAGTATTAAAAGATTTTAGTTTTTAACAAATGTGTAGAATTATTAAAACATCGCAATCCCAGTTTTTAGCAGTATTCAGTTTTTTCGATCTGACAGAGGCACGGGGTTAGAAATCAAAATACAAGATTTCTTGTTGTCAGCAACATTTCGTTGGCTCTTTCTGCCAATCTCATCAGCCTTATAGATTCGCGTGTTACGCAGTACACATAATGCAAAAAGTCGCTTACTTTCCACAACGAAAAATCTTGTGTTTTGATTTCCAACCCCGTGCCTCCTTCAGATCGAAAAAACTGAATACAACTTTTTAACAAATAATTTCTCTTTTTCAATAGCATGCATGTAAGAAAGAAGACTAGAATCGTCCTCTATTTTAAATCATGTAATTTCTCTTAAATAATAAAATAGTGCGGTGGAATAAGCTAATAAATAATTCCTAAAGGGGAATGCTCTGTAATAACAAAACTACAGCGTACCTCTTTATCGACCAACAATATATAAATCGAAAATCCTTAATCATATAAAGCTTTTAACAATGCTGAGATTGTACCTCAGACGTATAGGCATAGTATATGGAAATCCAAGCTGTTTAAATATAAAGGTCAAGTTCCCGTGTGAGATGCAAATATAGGAGGAAACTACCGCAACTCGGTGCTCGGATTATTGCATCATGCAAGTCGAGCAATTGATATTGGCAAATTGCATGCTTTTCGAAATTGTGCACGTAACTAACACGAAGAGACGCCTTCGAAGCAGTGTAAACGCGGACACACGAGGGGAGGATTGGTCTGCACACAAGGGCCTGATTCTCCCTTTCTCTTCCTTCGTGCAACGAGAACAAGTCTGAAACGACTGCAGCTGTCATTCTCGCCCCTCTCACTCACTTGCCGATTTATCAATGATTCACTGGACTTAGACGCAAAGTGTGCGAAGATCGCCAAACGCGCAAAAACGCCACACTTCCTTAAGCTCCACAATAATTCGCATCTAAAAAAACCATCGACAAAGAGAGTATCTCACATCCGAATCATTCCGATTTTTCTCAAACTTTGAGATATGATTTTAGAAACCGAAATATAAAGGAAGCCACAATATTAGATCCTAACGCTTCAATAAACTGAAGTTATCGACATTTTCAGCTGTATTTTAAGGATCAAATACTGGAAAGGGCTATATCTTTTATACTAACTATCTATTAACAGTTCTAGACAAGTCTGAAATAGAATTGTAAAAAAATACTATAAAACTAGAGACTACAAGTATAAAACTAGAGTTACGATAGTTCAAAGTTAAGCAACTAAAAACTACTTATAAATTGATGAAACCTAGAACTTTAAACTAGCGTAACCTTAGAAGGAGTTGATATTTTTTAATTCTAAAAAAAGTAATGGAAAGCTCGTACTCACTATGTTTTATTGTATTCTTTTACAATTCTATGTGAGACTTGTCTAGATTAGATAGTTGATATAAAAGGCATAGCACTTATTTCAGTATTTCCTTAAAATGCAGCTGGTATCTAAAATCATATCTTAAGGTTTGAAAAAAATCCGTGATACGGATTTGAGATACTCTCCATGTGAGAGTTCGTCGTGTATTTCATTATATTTTCACTAGAGTGAACACCTCAAAAATCAATAATTTTTTGTATAAATACTGTATTACATCAAAAATGTGTCCATTTTAAGTGTCTCCCATGATTTATGTATCTCTATATATCGGTGACTTCGAGGCATACCCACAAAGTCCACTTTTTGAGTATCTGAGAAAAATGGGTTTCAATGTTCAAACTTATTCGTAAGATCGGAATAAATGAGATACGGCGCGATACTGTACTAATGAATTAACACATTTAAAAGAAATATTTACACGGTTGTATGACCAGGCTATACATTTTCTCCTTCGTTAAAACTCGAAAAAGTATAAAATTATGTCGTTATGCCGGGAACTTACACTTATCTAATAGTCCTGTTAAAGTACACTTCAAAGTATAACTTTCAAAATTCTCACGTTTATGCACTTAACGTTTGTAAAATTATAAATTTTATCTAGTTATCGTATATATTTTATATGAAATAATTTTCATCTTCAATTAGGATGGATAAAATAAATTACTGCTACAATAAGTCATCAACTGATGGACTTATGTTGTTATGCCCCGCACTAAATTTGAAAAATGGATTTGTGTTGTTACGTTTTCCGTATATCGTAGCTTTAAAGCAATATTTTAGCTACACTGACAGTTTTAAATAAAACAGACCCATTTAAAGATACAAAATCCAAGATTTTCCCGATTTTCAAAAGAATGGACTTATGTTGTTATGCTTCGGTGCCCCAGATATATATGGCCAAGTCTCTATCAAATCGAGAGGTCAAAAAATAGATTGTCTTGAAACTCTCAGAAAATGGTCCGCTACTCATTTTGGATATCCCGGAATTTTTTTAGATTTTTTTGACAATAGTTTTGGAGATATAAGAGATCAAAAACTGAATTTTGATTTGAAAATTTTTTCGCAATAAACACAAGAATAGTTTTTTTTTGTAGAATTCTCTCAGCTTTTCAATAAAAATACTTTTAACGCCATACGTTTATGCTTTCACTTACACATATGCAAATGAAACATATAAATTTAAAAAATTAAAAGTCCGATCGAGACTTGCTCTACCCAAAAATTCATGGAGATCCCTGTTGATTGTTCAAAAGTGTCCGTATGAATCCTGTAATGATTAACGATCGTTTTTAGATCTAAAAAAATTCATTCGCATCATAATTTTTTAAAAAAGTCGTACACAGGTCTGAAAAAATATAGTTAAATTATACCAAAAAGTAGAAAAAAAAAAGTCTATGTAAGATATTTTGAAATTTTGCTTCGTTTTTGAGCTAAAAATTAATTAAAATTCTGAATTTAATGATCAAATTTTATCAATATTAAAGGATTTTTTTAACTGAAAAACGAAGCAAAATTTCGAATATCTTACATAGACTTTTTTCTTATAAGTTTTCGTATAATTTAACTATATTTTTTAGGTAGAGGTTATATAGTTTGGTATTACCTACAACCTCTGTGAGTTTAAAAAAAATTGGTGTTCCGAAACCCTATGAACCTCTCCTAGTACGTACTTTAGAGCTTTCAGGGTTGCGGACGGAGTTAAGACTTTTATTTGGAGCTTTGTGCATAATTTTGAGGTGTTAGTAATTATTTTGTTGAAAATTTAATATATAGCATCTATTACGTGTAAAGGGGTTTGTGTTCCTCGTGGCCAGTCTTGGTGATGAGCCCAGAAAGGTGCACAATGAAGTATTTTAGAGTTAGTTAGAAGTACGTATTTTATTATGATGTAAATGTATATAAGCAAGTGAGAGAGAGAGTCGCTTCTAACGCGGCGTGGTAGATTCGTATAGTGACAGCGGACTTGGTGGCTTGGCTGGTCTTCTTGGCGACTAGATCGATCGTTGTTGCTCCCCCTCGTCTTACTGCAATGTCATGGCCTCGTTGTCTCTCTTTAGCTAATTTTCTCGGGCAGCGTCCTAGCCTCGTTGTCTCTCCTTAGCTAGTCGTAGTCTCGTCGTGTGCTTCGGCGATTATAGTAAAAATCACCTCAGTTCCCTCTTCTTTCTCTCACCTACCGATGAGGCTATTATTGCAACGTCTTCAAACTTCGCTTAGCTACCAAATCTCTGTGTCTGCATTTTCGTGTCCGAGCGAGTCGCCGCGCGATTTTTCGCGTCTCATAATTATTGTTGACTTCGCGGTTATCGCCGCGGCGTGCTACTTCGTTTTCGAGCTTCGACTATGTCTGTAATGCTATCACACGTAACACATCCCTAGAACAAAATAAAATTAATTAAAAAATCTTTTATAAAAAAAGGGAGGAACTAATATTATATATTATTAAATTTATATAAACGTAAATAGCATATAATTAATTTTAAATTAAGTATATGTGTTGTTAATGATTTCACATCAAGTAATTGTAGTTTCAAAATTGTTAGATCGTCGAATATGTGTAGCAGTGTTTGAGAATAAGTAGATCGGCACCGTTAGAGAGTTAGTAGACTAGTCAGCGATTTCGGTTGTTTAAGTTTGTCTCTTGATAGTAGCTTGATCATTATTATAAAAGCTATTAACGCTTCCTAAGTAATATTTTTCAATATTTATTATTATAAAATTAAATAGTGTGTAATTTATATTATATCACTTTATTTTAAATAGTTTTGCAATATTAGTGTTCAAGGGTTGAGATATTAAAGCTTTTAATTCTGTTTTTTAGTTTCGTTTCTCAATTAAAGAATATGTTTTATCTCTTTGATTTGGTCTAATGGAAAAGAAAGGTAGACATAATAATAAATCGATTGAAAATAACAGCTCTAATGAATCTACTCAAAATAATTGTTAGAATAAAAAAATGAAAATTGACGATGAATTTGAGCAATGCAAAATAGTGAATAGGTATAAGGCAGATTTAGACGCTCCATTTGTGGGCCACTTAAAAGATAAAAGGGCGGGGAAAAACTTCACCCGATATTCACCCGATGGTCTTGGGGAACTTCCTTAGGCAAAAGAATGTTTCTGTACCTTCAATAGAAGTAAATAAAGAAGATCATGTTATTTTGATATTTAATAGCTATATATATGGGCAGTTCTCAGGTGAATCGAGAGGTCAATATTTTTTTTTCTTTTAAAATCACCTACATCGCTTCGTAATCATCCCATATGTTACCCTGAATTTTTTCAGATTTTTTTCACTTCCAGTTTTTTGGTGGCAGAGGGTCAAAGTTGGTG
>JAWWEQ010038812.1:0-19160 GCA_035583055.1 Torymus tubicola
TATATATAAATGCGAACGTAGACAACAAAAGATTTATTCAAATTGAAATTTGCCTGAGGCGGTTTATACATATACATATATATTGAAGTAATAAAACCATTGACTGCCATCGTAAATTCTAATTTTACATCACTGCGAGGCGTATACGATAGCACGCGCTTTTCATAAATCCAGTAAAAAGATCTCTGGCGTATACGTATACTATAAAACTTGCTCAAATTGCTCAATTACAGCGGTTTAATTAAAAGCAGCTCAGTGGCAGCCCCTGTACTAAGAACAACGCATCCTGGCTCAACTCACTCTTCTCATTTCGCTAAAATCCAGAAGGAAGAACTCGACCCTCACCATCACGCGTGTATAATGAAAATACCTTGACGGGCGCGTGTGTGTATGTATATATATGATACACTATACCGCGCCTCTGGAAAATTCAGCTCAGGCGTCGTCTTTTTTTTCTCTCCGCAACTTATAGGAGTGGCAGTGCAGAGGCGCTCTTGTAAGGGCGGATATGGAGGCGGGTTATATAGTGTTGTATAGCGCAGGGTTGTATATATGTATATATACCTGGGTTGTTGCTGGCTGCATTGAATGCGAGTAGGTTCTGAGAAGGGAGAAGCAGAGTTCTAGTGGATTTTTATGGGGCGCGATGAAGAGGATATTTTTTTGAGTGTCGTTATTTGTGCAGTGTACGGATTTTTGAAATATTTTTCGAGGGAGGTATATATAGAGAGTTTTTATTTTCCTGGAAAGTGATCGATAAAACGCATTTTGGCGTTGGAAAATAAAGGTAGAAAAATATATACGTTTCCATGCAAGTAAAGTTCAATGTTTTTTTTTTAAATTAAAGATTTATTATTAAAAAATAGTTTATCTGTAAAATTTAAAAAACAAATACTCATAAAGTTTAGAAACCGACAAAATCCACAGTATTCTTAAAATACTATTAAATCACCGCATATACTTCATCTCAAACTTAAAAAAATCCTTCTGTCCCCTCTACTTCCTCATGTTAACACACATGTCGCGCCATTCTTCCAATTTGCAACCCCCAAAAAACCGCCTCTCTTCATTCTCTCTTAAAAAATTCCAGAAGTCAACTCTCTCTTAAGCTCAGCTGTATATGCTCATGGGCTTGAAAACAAAGCGCAAAAAAGGCACTTAAACCCGCTGCTATCGAGACATATTTCGCGGACGCGTATACAAAAGCACGTATATAACATATATACGCCGTACGGTGCGCGCACGCACACTCGACTCTCCTTTTTTCGCGTGCACGTCTCAAGAGGGGGGTAAGACGACGAGCGGTGAGGTCCGCCGCGGGGTGCAAGGCTATTAGGCTATTGTCGTGGTATATATATGCGACAGCGATGTGAGTTGTGCTGCTCCGATAGAGAGTAAAAAAAAACGTACGTGAGAACAAGGATGGTGGGAGATGGTGAAAATGCATGCGGAGGTTGGAAAAAAAGAGTGGGTATTAAGAGTGAGTTTGGTTAACGAATGGTTTAACGATTTACAGATTGAAGAAATCGCACATTGAAGAAATACTACTGAGGTTTCTTTTTTTTCATTTTAAAATTACGATTGTTGCTATTTATCGTCTGTCAGAATCCTTCAAAATTTTATAATGGCACGATGGAAATTGGCATTTACGAGATGCTTAAGTTATATACGCTTAGTAAGGATTTACAATAGAATATCAAACTCCTTTTTTGGCATCTTTCGCTTACCTTCATTGCTGCATTCTACCACGCCAAGCTATATAACTTTCACGCGGGAAATAAACGCGAATGAAGATGTGGGTCTATATGTAATTAAATTAGTCACTGCAATTAGTAACCTCCTTAAATAGTAACCATACAATAGCGTCCAATTAAGTCACTGCTTTCCGTCGTCGTTTTCTCGAGTCACTTCCTATTCAGTTTTTCTTACCTCAACGACGACCTCCCATACAAAACTTTTAATTTTGAAAACATCGCGCTCAACCGCCCGTCGCACTACCTATTAATCTACTCACATATATATATACACACACATATCCAAGCGTGTATAAATACTAAAAATAAACCAGCTCGCGTCCAATATAACGAAAGGCAATTTATCGGATCGACAGGCATAAATATTTCATAGGCGAATGGGTAAGAGAGCAAGAGAAAGAGAAAGAGATTACTTTTATAGATTCGCGCGTATACGAGAGTATATAGCGCGCGCGCGCGTTTCGCAGTTCCAATTCGATAAGACGGCGAAATAAAAGGCAGAGAATCGAGGTCACTATACAGACACACACGCGCGCGCACGCGACGCGGAAAACGAAGACGGAAGATGCAAACGACACATACGAGAGATCCGCGCGAGCGCACATATACCCGATGGATGCATAGATCTCTCGCATCGGTTCGGCCCCGATTCCCGTATCGTTTTTTTTTGCGTTCTATTTTTTTTCCCACGATGACTTTCGCTGATTCGCGCGCGCGCGCTGTCGTTATATTGTATATATCTTTTTCTCTCTTTCTCTCCCTCTTCGGTCCCTGGCCTATTAAACTCTCCACGGATAATTAATAGTTTTCTTTTAACGGGTGAAATCGTCGCGCGCCCGCATTTATTACAGGACGACGACGGCTATTCTTCTTCGTCTTCGGCGACGGGTCGTCGTCCTTTCGCTTGCTATATACGATGCTCTATTGTCGCACGGAAGTTTACGTTTCGAAGTGTGAGTGCGAGGAGATGCGAGGGAGAGACGTGCCGAGAGTTAATGCTGAAATTTCTTGACGGAGTATAGTAGAGGGCTATTTTCGAGAAAGAGAGAGATGTGGCTTCTTCTCCTCTCGTGCGCAGAGATTGTTTGCTGCACAACGCAGCATCTCAGCGCTGTAGTGATGAAGAAATAGATTTTGAAGTGAGATGAGGATTTAAATGTATATAAGTTGCTGTGTGCGCTGAAACGAGAGTTAAATATTGTGGTTATATTTTAAGATTGTATTTTGCACAATAACGAAGCGCGAAAATACTACGTTAATTTTCGGTGTGGATTGTTATTACAATGATTAACGTAAAATTCATTTTTTAGGTGTAATAAATCTGCGTTTAGAGAGATCCCACTCGTGTATTAAAAGTAACACTTAATAAAGTATATATACTGAATTTTTAATCTCTCTCTCTCTCTCGGCAAAACCTACATAAAACACCGAACTTCAGAGCACACACTTTTACTTGTCTTTAAAGATCCGACACGATGAGACCAAAAAAATTAACCACTCGCACCGTTCGCGCAGTGCGCCGCGTGCGTGCGCGTGTCTGACTTTCCAAAATTAGAAAGGATAATCGTTAAAATTGACTCTAATAGCCGTATCTTACGTTTCATTTAGAGCTATATATACGCACACACGCCGATACTAAAATCGCAATAAAATCTACCGTACCAAAAACTATATACTCATATATTATAGAAACTTAGCCTTTAAAGTCCACTTTTTTTTCTATCTCTTCTCTCTCTAACCGCTCGACATAATAAAAGCTCGCCACTTCGAAGGCAAAGACGAAAAAAAAAGAAGATGAAGAAGTAGAAATTGGCGTTCCCGATAAATTATCACAGTGAGCTACGCTGCTACCCGGCAAACCACGCGGCAAATCGATCGAGCAGCGGGAACAGCAGCAGCAGCAGCAGTTGCTACTGGCCGCTCCAAGGCCGTGATATTTGCATACTCGTGGCGTTTCTCGCACCGGCGCCAGCGTGAGAGGAGGACATTTATGTGTGTGTGTGTATATATCCGCGAGTAGCGTACAATGCCCCTTTAACTTGCGCATGCCTGTGTGTGATGGAAGTTTATCTGTTGTAAGGAGATAGCGCGAGAGTATATGTGTGAGAGAAGCTGGGTGAGATAGCGTTATGATGATGACGGTTTTCGGGTGAAGAGCCGGTACGGAGGTTTCGCGCGCACGTGTATATGTGTACGGAGATACACGGCTGTTTGCAATTTCAAGGGAGACTGTTTCTGATATGACGGTGATTTGTGGGTTCATTTGTTTACGATTATGACTTTTATATGTATACCTATGTAAAATGTATAGAAAGTTGTTTTAATTAAATAATAATTAGAATTTTTAGGCTAAAAAGTTATAACGCCGGTTCGTTATATTAATAATATCATAATTAATAGTTTGACTTATCATCGTTTAAAGAGATAAAGCATGACGGAGAGCGCGTCAACGACCGCAGCGCCTAGTTAAAACTAATTAAGTAACGATATAAAAGTTAAAAAAAGGAAGAACAAGAAGAAGTAGATCGCTCTAAAAATAACCTCAAGTTTAACAATCTCTTCGCGCCGAATTTCATTTTCTTGACGTACGTATACGCATTAAAATATTCAACTATTGTTAATGCGAATATAATGAACATCGAGAAACGTTCCTCTTTTTTTTTTGTTTTAACCGCACTGCTTCCCACTCCTCGATGTTGTTTTTTTTTTCTTCACCATGACGTCGTCGTTATTCGGCGCGAGAAAAAAATATGCTAATGATCTCTCTAATTATAAACCGAAACTGTTAATATATTCCCACGTCTCGTTCGTTTCGTCAACCGAAATACCGCATGTGTCTGTGTGTGTGTGTGTGCGTGGTGCAAAAGTATGTTCCGAGACACGTTAATCTCTCTCTCTCTCTCTCCCTCTTATCTTTTTAGAACATTACACAGCGCCACGTTTGCGTTTCGGACCTCATGCACGCACGCATTCACGCCACGCGCGTCCGGAAAAATAAAAACACCAGCGTTATACCGATATAATTGCAGGAGCGAGCAGCAGTACTATATATCGTGACATATACTCAAGCTCGCGAGTATATGCATTTGATATGAAATTTCGTAATTGCATGAGGTTTTAAACGTTAAGGGGGTTTCTTACCATAGCGCGCACGAGAGTAGCGTTTCTCTCTCTATCGATTGCCGGCACACACACACACACACACACGATGGAAGCTCGATATTTATCTCTTCGTCCTCCTGTCCTTATTCGACGGACCGCGTATGAGGAACCGATCGAAAGTCCATCGTCGTCGTCGTCGTCGATATGTGTATATATATATATATATATACATATACTCAAAAGTCCCGACGCGCGCGTGTTCGAAAGTAGGCGCGGGCTCGATAAGTGGCGCAAAAATCTCCTCCGACCCTGCACCTTTGAGTTTCTATTTTTATATCATACATACATATATATATATATATGTGTATATATAAGCGTACGTTTGTGCATCTAATTACAACTTTTTTTTCCTTTTTCTTCTGTTGCAGGTGAGTTACAGAAACGGGTGCGAATTGCCTACTTTACCAGCGTCTGTGTCTCTTTGTGGTGTGTCTATAAGAAGCGTAAGTATAAGTAGCGCTAATTATTTATGCTGATTTATTCAGGCACGGTGCGCAAAGGTTTGTTTATTCATGCGGATTGAGCTAAGAGAGAGAGAGAAGCTGCTTTTTATCCTCTTTACTTTGCAATGGTTATGATAATAATAATAAGATAGTCAACTGATGGTGAATTTTTACAGGAATTAATGGAACTTGTAAATAGGTATAACACATATTTTTTTCTTATTGTATTCACTGACCTCAAAACTGAACTACTGCGTGTATTATTAATAAACTTCGCCACGTATATATATTTATTATTGAACTTTATAATGGTGACGATAAACATTATGATTTATGGCTAGATCGTACAAAATATCATTATATTTATTTATTAGAAAGATATCAATCCAAAGATAATAAGCCTATATAAACAATAAAATATTCACATACGCGCAATTATTCATATTCTCGCTTACGCAACCCTTCTCAATACCATGATTAAAAAAAAATACCAAGCTGTCAATGCCTCATAACCCCGTATATACTCCATAGAACATAAAATACCACACCCTTCCACCTATAATCTTCACCACCCACCCACATACACACACACCTCGTCCATCTACAAATTACTCGCTTATCCCATCGCATCGCGCGACCACATATATATACATAGTCGAGCAATTAATTGGCACGCAATATAAAGCGCCGCAAGTCCGTACTGCTGCTGCTGTTGCTGCTGCATTATGTATACCTTGTGTATAAAGTATATAAGGCACGGCAGTAGTGAAAGGCAGACGAGTGAAGCGAACGCGCGCGTCTCTGACCGAGATTCATCGCGCGCACGCTGCAAAGGCCTAAACTCCTCTCTCGTCATGTAGGTGTGTAAATGTATATATATATATATATATATATATACGTGTGAGAGAGGTACTCACGTGCGCTATACGCGACAACATTATACACGTGCGCGCGCTCCTTTTTCGCGCTACGAGGTTGGTATTATGGGAGGAGATAGTCCGGCCGCGTTTTCGGCCCGGTTTTTCGTTGTATATATAGATAGGGGGAGGTGCTGTTGTTGGAATGACTGCCAAGAGTTTTTCGTTTGATGTCTCGATGGGTTTTGACGTACGTGATTGGATTGTATTTGACATGGTTACGGAGTTTAAAACGGTGGATTGTGTGGATTGAAAGTTGAATGTTGTATGCGGGTATCTGTTTTTAGATGAAATACATTTTTATAAATATTCTCTAATATAATTACCTAATTTTTTCAAACAATAATACACTGCAGTATATTTACATATAGTTATCCAACTCAACCTAAAAACAGACTCGTAAATATCCCGCAACTCCGAAATAGAACAACAACAAAAAAAACGTCAAGCCACAGTCGCATATACTATTCTCAAAATTATATTCTCCTCGCTATACCTAAGACAACCGCAATAACCGCCAACGCTCTATCTTCCTACCCCGGACATCTCCAATAAAAAAGCCATAACTATCACGTCACATGTAGCGTAACCGCGTGCCTGTGCACTTTAACGTCTCTCTAAATTCACAGCGCGCCAATTGAAAAATTTCTAAGCCGTCGCACGCGTGCATCGTTATGCTAGTATATGTATAAGGCATGGGGACGACGATGCACTACTTTTAGCCTGCACATCAAAGTCGCCGAAAAATTTACTGCCCGTTTCCGGAGCGCTCCGTTTGTATATATATATATATACGTGCAAGCTCGGAAAACTCGGAACTTTCTCTCTAATTCCGTCGTCGTGATGTTGTTTTTTTGTTCATACAACGCGCGCGTTCGTGGCTGTTACGCAATACGTCCCACACGCTATCGAATTTCGTTGATTGCAGGGAAAGGGGGAAAGAAGAGTCGCACCTCCCGCGCGCACGAGTTGCATCATATATACGAGGCGGCATCAGCAGCGGCATCGGAAAGTGATAAACCGTACTTTTACGGTGTTTGTGTGTGTGTGTCAGAGATGCGATACACGTGCCGACAGAAGAGCGCGCGTGTGATTCACGATGACTCTTCGGTTCGAGCGCTCGCAGATCTCTCCCTAGGGCTTATTAAAAATAAATAAATAGCTCGCGATCGACCGCGATTCACCATTATCCCTTCCCCCCTTTTACCTCCTACAATTTGTCCTCTACTTATACACGTACCATTTACCTTTACATATGTATATATTTATAAATCACGAAATGATTTCCACGAACGTATATACAAGCTGCCGGTGTGGCGTTGCGAAACTCCTCGTTTCCCGCGAGTCTCGCGAGAAATTTCGAGTCTCCCAATAATTATGGCAATAGCGCGCGCGCGATACCTCGATGAGAGATTGCAAGTAGATATATATATATATATATATATATATGTACATACACTGCATATATCCACATATACATACATGTATATAGGCTCTCGAGGTGGGGGAGGTTTCGCAAACGATCGATCCTAGAGAGCTGTGGCAATGCAAATACGCCGCGATGGAATCCTCGAGACTGTATATGTATATGTACATGTATGTATATACTTGTGGTTCGCCGATGGATATATGGGAGCGCGAGCGTGCGGAGATGATTCGCGCGGTTGTTGTTGTTGTTGTGTGTCGATACCACGTAGCCGCTGAGAGGCGATGAGCTGCCAACGATGTGTATGTATACGATTGTATAGAGGATTTTCGTGCGGATTTGTGGTGAATGGAGAGGCTTTACGGGTAAAATATAGGGTTAAAGTTAGTTTTAAAGGAATTTTCTTTTTTTTTGGTCACTACTGGTGGTGTAGATATTTTTTATTTGTAAAACGAAGAATAGGGAAATAAATTTTAATATAGATATATAGAAACGCATATTTAACCGATAATTGATTATAACATACCAACAAAGTTATGATGCTTCATTCGAAAAAATGTTTGTTTTACACTTAGCGCATTGAGCCTAATTAACCCAATGATTTACGATTAATGTATAATGAAAAATTTCCCAAGTAAAGATTCCTTGTTAGATAAATTATAGGTCGGAAATAAATCACAATAGTCGACGCGATTATTCAATAATTTCGCCATTTATACGACTTTAAACGACGCTCGCACACCACGAGAGAGATGGATAAAAAAAACATCTCTAATGATCATCCGCTGGGAGATCAACCTCACATTTATGACGCCCAATATAATGTCACTTTAATTGTCGAGTAACCATGTATGTATATATGTGTATGCGCGCGCGTGTCGAAACACCGACGACATTTCAATGGCGTAGCTCGAAATTTATGCGAAAAATCTCTGCGAGTCTTGTCTGTCTCTCTCTCTCTCTCTCTCTCTCTCTCTCTCTCTCTCTCTCTCTCTTTCTACTAAGGTGCGACGATATTTATGATAGCTGCGGAAAACCGATAACTATACCCGGGACGACCGCAAGGTGTATATATAATACATGTACCGTGTCTCATGAATCGCCGGTATTATTATAAACCGCGCGCGCGCGTGTGTGTAGTGGTCTTATCAGCATCGCGCGTCTATTATGCCACGGTAAATATTTACGATTCGCGCGTGCGATGATGCGCGCACCGATACATCGTACATGTACGTATATATACTACTGCTGCTGGAATAATACATTTCTCGCATCGACGATGATTTATATTGTAAATATTGCTGCTGCTGCATGCGTTT
Organism: Torymus tubicola; assembly: GCA_035583055.1. Taxonomy (NCBI): domain Eukaryota; kingdom Metazoa; phylum Arthropoda; class Insecta; order Hymenoptera; family Torymidae; genus Torymus; species Torymus tubicola. Next base: position 9,022 of record JAWWEQ010038812.1, read on the forward strand.
TGCTCTCCGAGAGATATATATATAAGACGTAATCGCCGTTAAATTGCCGCGTTTATAATGCCTCGTTTCGCAGAATGTTAATGTTACGAGGGTTGAAGAATGCGCAGCGGCGAGCGAGCGCGCGTACATATACGATTTGCGCAATGTATAGAGAAAGATATATCGGATAAACAATGGTTTTGGTTTATGATTTTCTACGATTTTGTACGCGTCGTTGCACGCGCGGTGGATACATGAGAAGATATAAAGCCGCGGTTAATTTATTTTCCTTAATTATATCTTTAAAATCGTTGTATGCTCGCTTATATTGATCTTTTCAGTTTAGATATTATATGAAAAATGTTAATTAGAATCGTGAGATTTGACGAGATATTTATTCTTATAACGATTTAATCCTTTATATACCATATAATTAATGAAATATTTCATATAAACTGTGCGCTATTAATTTTATAAACATATTATAACAATTTACTTTAGATTAAAGATCGATAAATCAGAAAAGAAATATATAAGATTTTATTTATTTCTTTAACTTTAATACCACAAAATACTACGTATATAGATTCCTCATTTTACAACGTTTTCAGATTAAATCATTCCTCACTCTTCACAATACATCAATTCGCATTCCCTCAATCCAACCTAATTATTATAAATTTTTATTTATTCATTCACTTCAACAGTATATAAAAAATCTTTGGCAACCACCGTAGCTCAATTAAACAACCGCACAGCTCTACCACCAACATTCGTCAACCCTTCAACCGACCCCGCTTCACCCATACTCGTGTTCTAACAATTCCACCAAAACAAATTCGCACTCCCTCCTCGTTTCTCATACACCCGAGCCCGAAAACGATCTCTCACCCACCGCCCCTCATATACCTCATCGTTCGCTCTCGCTAATTGACGCGTGTGCAACGCTCGCACGCGCATGGCTCCGGTTACCCGCTTTTCCCATATAATACTGCAGTATATATAGTCGCACATACACACGCGCGCGCGTGCGAAATTCTAATCGGTTTTCGGCTCTCCTCGAAAGGGGACAAACAGCCGCTGCTACTGCGTGTGCATATGGCTATATAGTGAATGGGAACGTGCACCAGGCGGTATTGTTTAGCGTTTTTTTTGTGCATGAAGAGAGAGAGAGAGAGGGAAACGAGGGTGGCTGGAATTGGCGAAGCGGTTTTGTGTGTATGGGGATGGTTTAATTGATACGCGGGGGCCAGATGGGTGATTGTGTGCGCGTGGATTGTATGTGCGAACTGGTTTGCTCTTTAATTGGGTTATATATACGTGCGTTGGTTAAATGCCGGTTCGGAGTCTCTATATATATGTATATTAAATTTCAGCACAAAAACTGCGCAACATTTATTGTTGATATGTCCCCATGCTCCATTATTTAGTTCATACAGCTATGCAATATACGAAAATTACGTTGAAGGTTATCATATAACGAACCAGGAATGAATAAAAGTATATCGAGCGACATTTAAAAAAAACTCTCGAGACAAGAGCAGCGCGAGGCAGAATTTAAAAATAATTTTCAGCGCAGCTCGCATATCCGAGACCCCCCGAATTCCTATCTCGACAAAGGAAGAGACGCGAGACCGAGGAATGTCATCACTCTCTACGCGTGCGCGCGTATGACTCACGCGTAAGTTCCTGTCGTCGTAAACCTCCATCTCTACGAATTAAAGTTATTACCAGCGTGTACAAAGCTAGAGCCCACGAAATGAGAGATAGTAGAGAGAGAGAAAGACGAAAATTGTCTATCAGAGCGGCACGCGTGCGCGACGAGGAACTTAATAAAGCGGATGGAAGGAAATAAAGTCTAGCGTAGATATTATCTTCCTAATGAACGAAGTTATGATGTGTTCGAGAATACAATTTTAAAATTCATACAATTACTCGAATTTTCATAACCTCTACATACGGATGTTTCATAAAATCGTTGCGCTCGACGCAGTTGAGAGAAGCAGACAGTGAGGCTCTTATCACTCTCCTCTCTTACTCCTACTCTTGTGTGCATTATACGCGTCTGATAAAACGACGTCGTCTCTTCGGCTTTCATTTGCCTCCATATTGCTCCTTTGCGGTGCGCCGATGTAATAAAGTCGCAGTCGAGGTACTCACACGTGTGTCTACGCTATGTGGGTGTATGTGAGAGAGTAAAGCGGTTCGTGTCTGATTAGATCGTAGCAGCGAGAGGTTCGGATCCTTGAATCTTGTCTACGCGAGGAGAAGATGACGCGCACAGTTCATGCCTCACTGGGGTTCACTTCAAGCGCATGAATTTGAATTTGGTATTGATTTTCGTATATGCAATCGCGTCTGTTTGTATGAAGACTATTTTTGCGGATTGGTATATATAAAGGATCAAATTTATTTTTAGTTTACCTCTATATAAATATTTATGTTTATTTCGCATAATAATTTTACGATCGTTTAAGAGGAAGAAATTATTCGATCTAAAAAAATATTTAAATTATCTGAAGCAACATCAGCGTTTGTCATGCAGGCATTAGTTTGAGTAAGATCTTTTTTTAACAGTAAGATAAATGGATGTCGCATGATGAAGATTTTCGAAGACGTATACGGGTTGACATAGTTACACACATCTGGTTCCAACATTTCTTTTTTTGCTGACAATTAATGACGGTCCATGTACTAGTAAGGCATTCGAAGGCATTTGAAAGACTTTCCACGAATTTTTTATGTATATATACAACAACCCATTATATTCATGACGTATACCATATATAAAATCCAATATAAAAATCATAATAATCGAAAATATAGCATTTCACGTATGCTGCCTCCGCCAATTCTTCCAACCGCAGCAGTATTTCGAAATCTCTATAGTTTCGTCGATTGCACAGTCGATATAGCGCGAACAAAAAAAAATTGTTCGCATAAAGCATCGATATAGGCATTCTATACGAGCGAACACACACGTAGAGAAAATTTTGAAAGGTGTGTGTATGTGTATACACGCGCTCGTGTAAATTTCATTCGATCGAATTAAAGATACGCACGCAATACAAACCACGTTGCGTGTATATATAGTTATATGCACTTACCATACGTATATGTTTTAAAATTTTTTTTTCACCTAACCGTACGCGGATTTTCCGCGATACGCGATATTCCGCTCCTTCTCTAATACTATCGACGCACAGATTTTGCAATTAATCCACGCTGCAATAGAATTACGAACTACTCTACCACTGACGATTTATACGCTCACCCTGGTACATAATTTATAATTTATTCAATACGCGAATATATATATATATATACTTTGTACGAAAAATATATATCTGGAAATTCGAAACTGATAAGACTGCACATACATATTATACTACACGTTTGTGTATATTAAACCGTAGAATTTCACCGCGTAATGGTATCAAGAGTGAGTTTCTCTATATATTTACTTCCTGCGCCTGTTAAATAGAGAGAGAAAAAAGGCTTATGAATAATCGTAGAAAATGACGCTTACGTAACGCCAGCAGACACACCGCAAGGTGCGAGGAAAAATGTGCCTTTATGCATCGCTGCGTATTATAATACTGCGCCTTTCGCGCGCGTCTCGCAATCAACCACTTTTACGATGACTCATATATAAATATATATATACAATACACGCGCGCGCGTCTTATCAGTGTTTTGTCTTAACGGTGAGAGAGATCGTTAACAGATTTTTTTTCACCGCTGAGTGGCGTGAAAAAGGGTAGTGATTGATGGGGGCTATATATACACATAGCTTGATACGGTCAAACGAAAGAGAGATGTCCTGAGGCGTTGCGCTATTCGATCAGGAAAAACTTGCTCTATTTGAATTTTTTAATTTTTTGCGTTCACGCGAGATTCGAATCGAGGTTTTGTATATATACGCAAAAAAGCCTGTTTTTAATAGACCGCCGGGCGTTTGTTTTTCGACCCTTACTATCGTATATATATTTTATTTATGACTTTATTACCATTTTCCACGGTAAAATCACCTATTATATTCGAAACAAACATTATTATACTAATCGATCTCGAAGATTCAAGCGCACGCTCTGTATATATAAATTGTTATACTTTCGAAAATACATTATATTTCGCAATCGCCTGCGCGATTCGCTGAACCAACGTTGCTCTCTCGTATAAATATCGCGCACACGTTAATTGTACACGAGCCGCGTGCTGCTCGGAATATATAGACTCAATGAAGTAGCGCCGATTGAACAATGCACTGTCAATAAATACTTGATCTCTCATATTTATCTCGCTCGCCGCGCCGGCGCGACTGAGGGCAACAGCAGCAGCAGCAGTCTCTTGCCTTTTGTTACTATAAGGCCTCCTCCTTTTGTTACGCTGAAATAGATACCAGTCGTGTGTGTCTATTTATACGGGGTGGGTATTTTTTTATTATTACTGAAAATATGATTTATGTAATCAGAGGTCGCGTGGTTCGTTTTTTTTTTCTTCAATGCGGCTGCTTTATTATTATACACTACAGCAGTAAGAGAAAACTAGAGGATAATAATGACGTTTTATTGTATTTCTTTCATTTTTCTATATATCCCTAATTATATACATCTCTGCATTTAAACTTTCTACTTTTATTAGAATAAAACCATGGAAAATGCATTTTTTTCAACGAATATACATATATTTATTTTTCCATTTCTCCGCGTTGCTAATAAGAGCTAAACTTAATAGAATTGACCGCGAGAGAAAAAGCGAACCGCTCTATAATCGAAGGCTATAAATTTTCCACCAGCCACAGCCATCTACTATATATAAGATCGCAGAATCCAATCGAGCGAAATCCCCCCCTACCCGAAAAAAAAGAACCCGATCGATTTCATCCAATTCGAAACTCGCGCCATTACTCACCAACCTGCGCGCGGGAATAAAGAAAAAGGAAAACGCGAAACAGCTCCGCCATCGCGAAAAATCATTCGTCGATCGTAACGAGGCTGCAGTTGCCGCTACTACTACTACAAGCTACTACTGTATACCTCGGGCGACGACAGGAGCCGTTCACTCGCGTTCGCTTGCCTCGCCTTATCAGTGAAAACTCGCTCGCAGTGAAAGCTAGAAAACCTGCTGTGCGCGGCGGCAAAGGCGTTAATATGGAAAAAAAGAGGAGCAGCGCTCGATTTATACATTTATAGACACGTGTGTATGCGAGTATACGTATGTGTGTAGTAGTATACACGAGTATGTGTCTTGATCTCGGAACCGGATGTGTAGGTTAGAAATTGTCGCGCATTCGCGCGCGAATTTTCTCTCCGTAGGTGTTTAAAGAGAGAGAGAGAGAGAGGATGCGCACGCGCGGAAATCGCGTCTCGAGCGATTAGCCTCGTTAGAGATAAAAGCTTTCTAAGTAGTCGAGACGCGAGGTGGAGTTTTTTTCTTTTTGTCGTGTATGTATGTGTTTGTATACGGAGATGGGAGAAAAGCGTCGCCAGGATGATGGTGTCAGTGGGGTGGACATGTTCGAGGTAATTGGTACGGAAGAGACAGAGAGAGAGAGAGAGAAAGAGACGGATATGTTGACGACTGGCAGTTTTCTAAAACTTTTTGCAGACTACTTTCGTTTACCAAATACGTAAACAGCAGGATTTTTACGGTTTATGGGAGACTTTAATTCTATTAAAGAAAATTTATTGTTACATCTTATTTTTTTTTTTTTTAAGTAGTCGAATACATCATTTTCTCGATAAAAATTTGAATTTATATTTTTTATTCAAATTACGTGATTAAGTTACAAATTTGAAAATTAAAATGCAAACTTTAATGCATTTATATTATACTTTTACTTACACGAACAGAATATAGATGCAAGTGAAAAGATGACACGGTTTCGTTAAAAAAAATTTTCAACTTTTCCTTCTCGTTTACAGAGATAAGAGAACACTGTGTATATCTGGCACATCCACACACACATATATATACAGAAGCATCACGCATATATTTGTGAAAGTGTTAAGAGCGAAGATTTTCGAGTGACTCCGATGAATGAAGAATGGTGATAATAACTTGCACGCGTATACGCGTGTCATATAGCTCTTTTCAATTTCGTCCGACTACCGTCGACACCTGTTCAATCCATCGCTGCGCGGAAATGGTTTACGAGTGACGCGTCACGTATATAACATACGAACTGCTGAGCGTAGCGCTTGTTCTTTTCTACACTGCTTCCTTTTTCCTTTTTTTTTTCTTATTACTTTTCAACGCTGTGAACTTGAAGATTCAGTATTTTCTGATTATGCATTTACTCGGGTTTCTCTCTATGTGCTTCGAAAAGCAGTTTTTTTACAATGTTTCATGCTTGTGCGAGGTCGCCACGTGGTTATTAATGAATACTTCCTCGTATATATAGCGGAAAATAGAACTAGACTTGTTATAGGTTTGACTTTGTGCATATATATATATACACACACACATAAGTCGTCATTTCATGAACAAGTTAAAGTAATTTTTGTGAAAGTATATATTTCGGTCTTGTAACTTTGACCACACGTTTGTTCGATTTTAACGCTTATATATACGTACTCTATAATTTTTCAACAACCTCAGCTTCCGCTATACCAAGCGTCATTATAAAATTTTAACTCATGTAATCGCGCCTTCAAATCTAATAATTAGAATATCCTTAAATAATTGTAAAATACGGCGCATAAAAAGTATAAATAAATCGTTCCTCGAACTCTCTCACTCCCCTTTCGACGTTTACTTTCCTCAATATTCATAACCACTGCAACTAAGCATATATAGCACGTCAGCTACATAAAACCCGTCAGCATGCAGCACGCGCTTATCTCCCTTCGCAATTCGTCAAACACTCTTTTCCCTCAATACTATATACATATAGCAGAACGAAACACGGAAGCGCGAAAGTATATTCTTCAAACGTCCTCTGGAGGAAAGATCCACTGTTGTCTTTCGTACATCAACAAGTGCTTTCAAGAAAGAGATAGAGAGAAAGAGGATACAGAAAGTGATGTCTGTGTGTGTGTATATATATATGCTTGTAACGACGATCGAGGGATTTGCGACGTGTGACGCATCGTTGATAGCAGGCTATATAGTGTCGAGGGGTTATTTTCATCCCAGCTGCGATTTTGTCGTCGTCGCCGTCGTCGTTGTTTCTCAACTGCGTTAAAGATTTACTATAAAGTACTTGCGAGGAATCGCGGGTGGAAATCATTGGCCTGTTTACACGGAGAAGTGGTGATTTTCAAGAACGTTTTGAGCTTATCGAGATGGGGTAATTATACATACAGTCAGATGCTTAATTTGTCTCAAAGAGGAGGAGATGAAGTTAGTGTGGCTGAATCATGAAGTTCAAATGATTATTGACGTGCTATTTGTATGCTTTTCAGAGACGCGACGACATGTCACTTGTTCATTGTACATAAATATATATCGTTAATAAAAGGCGAAGTCGTGTTTTCCTTTAATATAGATATGTATACAAACACGCGCGTCTCATTCGATTAGACGTATATATATATACTAAAACAGATAACCTTTATAAAAATATTTTATCACACAGCAAACTAATTCATTGACCTCGATATTCTATACTCATACTGCGCGCGAGCACACGCATATACGTCGCACTTCCATATCATTTTACTGCAAATTAAATCGAAAACTCCATAAATTTCGCGGCCGCGCGTTGCTGCTATATACGAGAGAGAGGTCGCGCGATAAAACTCTAGGTTTATATCATTCTTATCGCTCCACATATATAATTCACTTTCACGCATATATATACATACCTCCTTCCTCGATGCAAATTCATTTCGTTTCGTTCGTCGTCGCACGCATTTCGAAGTTAAAAAAAGAGGGAGAGAGAGAGAGAGAGAAGGACACGCGAAGTATATACTATACAAACTTCTGCGTGAAACGTCTTCACTCTTCTTTGCAAGGTGCTTATATATACGAAGTAAAAGGCGCAATTGTATGGCACACGATGATGATAAACGCGGGAACGATGGATTTATTTATATGTACGTTCGTGTGTATATGTATATAAAGGGAGAAGCGATTGCAGTGTCTTTTGTATTATAACACCACACGAGCGAAGGAAGATACCGAGCCGTTTGTTTTATTCCCATCGTCGTTCCACTTTACCATATTGCGCCTATATATATAATACGATTATGCTTTTATTATTACGCGTGAATCACCGTAACGCACGGTTATATGACTCAATATATATACAGCGACTTTTTCGAGCTGTCGATATATTCAAACTATACTCACCGCTGTTATATTACCTAGATTTTTCTCAAGTCTAAAGAGGGGAAAAAAGAATAAAAAGAGTCGTATGATGCTTTACAAACCTGCTCCACATTTTTCATCCCGATGGCATAAACCACTATATATACATAGTAGCAACGCTGCAGTAGCCGGTACCTCATTAGTTCTCCGCTCTATATAAACTCTTTTGCGACGTGTATATGTGTGCAGATCGATGAAATCGCTATATATATTCCTCTCCTATACGACGATACACATCGCGTCGATATATAGGCCGGTCGCGGCGGTTCTGCGTACTTATACCGCGGAGCAATTAATAAAGCCCACCGAGTAGCAATTAAATCGACACAACTTCGCTTCTGTATACATACATATAGCGTAAAGAGAGAGAGGGGAGGGGAGACATACGGAGAAAGTGCAGTGTGAGTTGCTCTCTTGCCTCCTTCTCCGCGCACGAGCCGAAAATAGTGAGCGATAGTCGTCGTCGGCGGCGACGGCGGCCGCGCGCACTCTCGGTGTATATGAGCTAAAAAGAAAGGTTAGGGCGTTGCACCGCTTTGACCCAGTGTGTCCCCTGGGCACAGTATATGATACAGCCAAAGGCGTTGGTACACTTGTGTGTATATATATATATATATATATATATATATATATATATATATATATGTATATATGTATACTGGGAAAGGAGGATAAGCAAATATATATAGGCGGCAATGTGAGGAGGCGAAAGAGCGAAAAATTAGGCGACAGACCGCCGCCAGATGCGTAACCTCAAAAATGCCGGAGAGAGGAGAGCATGTCGTATAGCCGCGCCGCCGGGCTTATGCTTTTTTTTCTTTTGGACGAAAAAGAAGCGACCGCAGAGAGATGGTACGCGCGTTGTCGTCGCTTGTGGGATATATATTCTCGGGAATTTTTTTAACGACTTTGCTGTCTCTGCGTGTATTTTATGCCTCTATGTGCGTGTGCGAATTCTTTAGGGACCTGTTAAATTAGTTTTGGCAAGAATTTAACAGTATAAGAGTATAGAGATACAACGAGAAATTATATAGATCGTAGTGTATAATACGACGCATGCGAATCAATGTCGATTGTGTTGATGTAAAGGGTCAGTTACCTCGCGCGCCGGACGACAATGCCGGCGACTGTGTTCGGGATGCGCGTCGTCGTGAATCATTTGCCAATATATATATATACTAGAGCAATAGAGGAAGAGAGCGAACGTATAATATAAAAGTTGCTGCGAGGTTGTTTTACTACCGTTTAAAGCGCGTATATGTATTCATATATGTGTATTACGATTGTTACGATACCCACCGGAGTATATATACAAAGTGGGCAGCAATAAAAGTTTTCACTTTTCATCACACAATTGATCGCGCGGAAGCAAAGGATCGTAAAACCACGCGCTGAACGACGACTAAATAAATTCCGTCGTGTGGTATATATATAAGAGCTTTTAATTATAAAGAATTGCGTCGTTTATAAACCAACGGCGATTGCTTCGGTCATAATAACAATGTACAATCGATGATGTATATATACATATAGTGTGCGAAACCGAGTCATCGAGCAAAATTACGACTTGGCTCAAGCTCACGAAATTCTCGAAACGACTGCAACGAAGTGAGAGAGCATCTCGTATCGTATACCACACCACATACGTGCGTGCTATATTAACTAAACGCGGTCCTTTGCTAATATAGATATATGAACATCGCGCTATATTGCTCATAATATACTACGTGCGAATATAACGAGCACGGGTTATACTCACATATGTATGTATGCGTGTGTGTGTGTGTGTGTGTGTGTGTGTGTGTGTGTGTGTGTGTGTGTGTGTGTGTGTGTGTGTGTGTGTG
>JAWWEQ010038823.1:0-19157 GCA_035583055.1 Torymus tubicola
GGATGTTGTTCAGCGATTTCTATTTCAGATTGTTGACTATCTTGCTGTTCAGCATTGTCTATTTTAGCTGCTTTTTTGCAGCTGGTATATCTTTTTGAGATTCATTAGAGCTGACTAAGGAGTGAGTGCGTTTGAAATTGTCATTGTTTGTAGAAACATTACCAATATGTGAATTCTGATTTGTTATTGTCTATTCGGTCTTTGGATCAGATTTGCTGTTATTATTGGGTTGAGATATTATTCCAAGACTAGCTGTACTCACTGTGTTATGTTTGTTTTGATGCTCTATTTGAGTAATGTCTTGATGGCTAGTGTTCTGGCAATTTAAGTTTTGTGAACTATTGGAACAGTTTTTGGCTAAATGGCCCTCGGTATTACAGATAAAGCATTTAAGAAATTCTGTACCGGCAAAAATAAAGTAATCCGAATCGTTGTAATTAATTTTAAATCATTCTGGAATTTTTACGACGTCATCAGGTTTGATATAAACTTGTCTTCTAAAGCTAGCGATGTGCCCAAAGCCCTCTTTAGTTATCGATGCTTTTAATGTGGTGACTGTAGATGCACGTTTGACATTAAGTTATTCGAGGATTTTTCACCTATTTGGATGGATTCATATTTATCCATTAAATTATTGACAAGCTCTTTACTGGATAGGTACATGCAGATACGGTTATTAGATATTCTCGATGCATAGTGTATATTTCTTGGTTGCACAAGCTCACCAATGGCACACGGGTAGTCTGTAAGATTTAGTTCATCTACACAATCCAGGATAATTCCTTGTTCTCTTTTGGGTGAAGCATCTTGCGTGATGTTTGCGTAACTGATTGGGTTTTTTATAACGAAAGTTGGGACGATTTGAGCTTGTGGTTGATAAGTCATTTAATGGTTTCGATGAATCACTCGCGATACGCGAATGTATTAGGGCCGCGCCCTATAGTTATTAGATTGATTGGAGACTTCGGAGTGAAAAGTAAACACGTCTGTTCACCACGAACTCGTAATCACGTCTTATAGTATTGCATTAACTTTCAAGTTTCATTTTCTTTGTATCTGTTTCCTTATTTATGTTGAAAAATTTCTGTTTGTATGAACTTACAAGTTCAAGCAAATATTATTTATACCACTCTAACCTCAGAATCACAAGTTTGGTATGATTTTTCGATGCTCGTGGTATAAAATGCTATTCGAAACTGGTGCGTAAGTCGATTATTTGGAACTATTTTGTTCTTCATCTTTCGTAAGTTAATTCTCAAAATCTGTAAATAAATGGACTCCCCTTTCTGCAACCTCATTTACTACTCTTAAGTTACTAAAAATTTCCAAACCTTTTAAATAATCACAGTTGTGTGACCACTCTTGAATGTTCAAGTTCAAAAAATCTTCGTTAATTTTAAATCTATTTAACAGGTTCAATGAGTTGAATTCATAATCTATAACTTTATTTCTTAAATTTCCTAAGACTTCCATTTTGTTTATAAATAATCGTTTATTGACTTCATTATTCATCATATCGTTTTCTTGCATTGCCTCCACCATTTTTCGATTGATATACACTTCTTTATCAAATAATGAAAATCGTAAATTTAGCATTTTTTTGCGATTAATCGCGTATTTTAGCGTTAAAACTTTTAACATAGCTTGCGCAGTTTTCACTTGAAATGAGAAAAACCGTTAATATTTCATTTTTTCATGATTTATCACGTGTTTTTCTGGTATAAAAATGTGTTATATCATGGAAAAATAAGTATGTGGGACATGAATAACATGTATTTTTTCACTTTCTTTACAGTAGCGTTGGAGTTTATAACCCAGCTCACATGGATTTGTTTAAACTACCAAAAAACCCGCTATTTTCTAATTGTTTTGCATATTGCAGGGATACAATCGTAAAAGTCTGGCGGCACGCGAAACAAATGCTATCAAACTCTACCGGCGGCAAACATTTTTTATGCTATTGAAACAATATATCAGCCAACTTCTAAAAAAAATATTGGTAAATAACGGACACCCTAATAAATATATAAGGGATATTTTAGGTGAAATCAGCAGCTCAAAATTTTAAAATTGCTAAAAATTTGTAGACACTTAGTTTTTTATAAAAAAAACATGTTCCTAAATTTTTGCAGCAATATTTCAATAATTACAAAAGTTATTACACATCAAAAATTGTTATGTTTTGCAATTTTGGATAAAAACTCAACTTTTGCCATTGATTGGGAAAAAGTGTGCATTTTTTCTGTAGAATGTACCAGTATTTATTGTATGACCCTTTTTGAAAGTCTTTGATTGGTTGCTCTTTAGTATACCTTCATCGAACGATATTAAGACTGCAGCTAAAAATTTTTTGTTCGATAAATTTTTTTCTGATTCTGTATTGCAAACCCTTTAACATAAGCCCTGTACCGCGATTGGCCGCGTCTGCAGAAAAGACTTACGAATTTTTAAAAATAGTGAATAGAACCCTGTTATTGATATGACTAGCGGAATCAAATTTACTTATTACTAACTTTCATGTATTTATCCCACAGAATTTTGTTTTTATGCTGCTTCTTCAATAGAGTATGTAGCTGTGGTGTAAAATATAATCATAAAATCTATTCATTGCATTAATAATATCAAACTATTGCAGGTAGCACATTGCAAGAACTTGTTCGTCGACAAATTTATTCTTTATGTTGCTAAATGAATAAGCCAAATAAATTTAGCTAAAACCAGTCCCTAATCTACAGTGTGCGTTTTTCTTTTTTTCTTTTCTGCACGTTGGGCACCACTTGTTAACAGGGTATTGCTATGGGAGGGCTTTTATCGTTCCCCGAGGGTAAAGCTGCAACGGTCGTGCGTCTGTGCACGGTGATCGGGCGTAGAGCGGGGAATACGGGCCGATGCAACCGCGTCAAGCGGTTATGTAACTCGCCTATGCCCGCGTGCCAACTCGATCGACACGCGTGAGCCGGTCTCGTCGACGGTGGTAGGCCGCGGTTATAGCTACGTAGAGGGACGGCACCTCGCTGTTACCCGTTCTTACCTTACCGCATCGTACAACGTCGCACTATGGGCTAAATTGACAATTTTATGATATATGATAGATGATTTTATGATATATGCGAGTTATATGATTTTTCCAAAATCATATAACTCGCCATCTATACGAGCTTTTTCAGTGAAACTTGCACTATTTTATAGCTACTGTTATTTCAAATGTTGGAAAAATACACATTTAACTCTATTAGAAAAAATTTGACCTTAACAGTGGTCTTCAAAATTAAATTTTCTGAAAATATTGTTATTTTTTCACTTCCACTAAAAAAATTAGTATCTTTTAAAAAAAATCATCTTTCAAGACAATTAAAAATGAATCCTGAAAATCATGACCACTGAAACGCATAAACCCTGAAACTCATTAATTGTTACGGACTTTCGGGCTTTATATGTTTTGGGGTTTATATCTTATATACTACAATATTTTACTAAAAAACAGCTGCCAATCCATTGGCAAGTTGCTTCTTCAAACTTAATTTGCTGATAACAGTAGTGACAGCGATGATAGTTATAGTAGTACTGATATATGATTTGACAATTTGAATACAATAAATATTTAAAATACACATTAATGTATCTGTTTTTTTTATATATATATAAGATGTTTGTACAATGTTTTTAATCAACCTACTAAAAAAACATTATATATTTGAATAAAATTGATAAATTTCAGAAAATTCTATTTTGAAGATCATTGTGAAGGTCAAATTTTTTTAATAGAGTTAAATGTGTATTTTTCCAACTTTTGAAATAACAGTAGCTATAAAATAGTGCAAGTCTCACTAAAAAAGCTCGTATCTGTGACGAGTTATATGATTTTGAAAAAAAAAATTGTCAATTTAGCCCATAGTGCGTCGCTCAGGTTACCCTGAGCGACTTTCTCACTTACCACTCCCGTTGCCGATATTCCTCGAAGAGCCGCTGCATGCCTAACTGCAACTATAATATAGGTATAGGACGGTATTCGGGAGGATTAGGGTAGGCTTCACGCTAAATAAAACGACGGACTACTAACTCGTATATAAAAGATGGTAAGAGATTTATTATTTTATGTATTGCTCGCGCTGAGGGCGCGATAACCTGGACAACCAATGGAAACTCGCGGAGATACGCCACGCTATGGCCGCACGCTCATTCGCGGCCGCTTGTGCCGATACAAGCGGCGGCGGTAATATATAAAACTATGAAGCCGCTCGCACGAAAGCCCTACGCGGCAAATACAATAGCACGCTACTTACATTGGAGCTGGCCAGCTCGACGCCAATCCCTATCCCTCTCTCTCTCTCACTCTCTCTCTCACTCTGCCTCCTTGGAACAGGCTGGAGGAACGACCCACACATTTAATTCCACTCGATAGGGGTGCTGTTAAATCTTTTGCTTTATTATGCCGCGGGCCTATCCCCTAACCTTTTTTATGTAGAATCACTGTGTTTCGAAAGGGTTGACTTTCTGACAAACCGCTTCTCGGCTTTGGCATCCATAACTAGGGTACACACAAGGCGGGGACAGTAGCCACACTGAGGCGTGGCTCCTCTGGTGGGCGAACCGTCTTAATAAGAAAAGATATTGAGCATGAATGAAGAATCAAATAACAACAACAGAGGCATGGATGTCCAAAACGCCCGGAACAGGCAAGAAACAGGTGCTCCAACTATCATGGAGTACCTCTTACTGGGAACCTCTGATGGATTCAGCAACAGAAGTGGAAGCGCCTCGAGCTTCTTCAGCGCCTCTAGATCGAACAGTCAACCTGACACGGCGACCAACACATTAGAGACACTCAATGCGGAACAGAGCCAGAAAAGGGCGGTACCGCGAATGCAACAAGAAGTGGAAAAGATGGAGAAAGCTACAGCGCGACAGAAAAATATCTCCATCATGGTAAAGAGTGGCCTGCAGATGCTCAAAACCCTGTTGACCGAGCTCAGCTCCATGAGTGCAATGGACACCACCCAGGCGGAGCCACCCAAGAGCTCTAAGCGAGTAAGAAAACCTGCAGATAGTCCAGACGAGCTTGCGCAGGTCGAAAAGAAGAAAAACGCCCCTATAAGCGGGCACGCGCCTGCTCCAAGGACTGACGCCACAGATGATTTGACGCTAGACACAAACGTCGACAAAGCTCAAGAAGACTGGCAGACAATAAAAAAGAAAAAGAAAACGAAGAAGTTTAGTGCAAGGGCAGGAGACTTCAACGAACACGACGGACCCTCACAGAACTGTTGGGCACAGGCGACGCTCAACCCACAATGCCCCCAAACAACGGGGCGGAGCGGTATTGATCCGACCTTTAGCTAGTAAGACGTTCGCGGATGTGATATGCACAATACGGACGATTGATGACGCCGAAAATACCCTTGCGATTAGAGGTGTCACAAAGACGAAGGACGGCGCAGTCCTCGTACGCACTAAAGGAGATGGACATGACCTTAGCGGACGGCTTCGGGATGCTCTGGGCGACCAAGGGCTCATTACAGACATGAGCCCAAAAGTCACCCTGGCGATCCTGGATATGGACTGTATCACAGAAACGGACGAAATATGAAACGCACTCTCGGAGGTACTGAATTCGGCTCCAGATGGAAAGATCTCGGTCATCGGCCCGAACAGCCGAGGGCAGAAGATGTCCATCTACGAGCTCGACAGACGAGATGCGACATGCCTCCTCGACACAGGACGGATAAAAATCGGTTTTGTCAACTGCCGAGTGAGAACCCGACTGACGGTAACAAGATGCTACAAGTGCCTCGGCTATGGCCATTACAGACAGGACTGTACAGGACCAGACAGACGTAACTGCTGCGAATGGGGCAGGGCCAAAGCCTGCGCGAGTACCTCCCCCTGTTTCCTCTGCCTTCAACGAGGAGACGTTGGGACGGTGCACGTTCCGAGCACGCCACTGTGCTCCGTCTTTAGGACGGCTTTGACGGAGGCAAAACTAAAACAGAGTAAAGCACGTATGTGACAAAAATGACGACGGTACTTCAGGGAAATCTGAAGGGTAGTAGATCTTTATTAGTAATGGTAAATGTTCAATTTTATATCAACTGTCCTTAGTTGACCAGAAATATTACTGTTATTGCTATTAGTATTATTATTATTATCCCTTGCCATCCCTCTCCCTCTCTCTTTATATAGCCAGGATGCGCTATCCTCGCACATACTGGTATGCCTACCCCACTTTTCTTTTAAAGTTATTGTATCATTTTTAACTACTAAATTTGATTCTTTAATTGTTTCAATGAAATTAGTCATTTTATAAATTCTATTGGTTTTCCAAGCTATTCCAATTAATTTATTATTTTCATTATAAACTGTAAACCTATCTTCAATTAATATAACTTTATAATTATCAATTACTTTTGCAAAACTAATTAATTTTTATCTACGAGGTGTATCCGGAAAGTATCGGGCCCAGCTTTATATCTCTACGCTGACGTTATTCTTCAGCATCGGGCGGGTGGTTTCCTTCAAAGTAATCCCCACTTGATTTTATAACACGATTCCAGCGATGTTTCTACTTCTCGAAACAGTCCTGGAACTCACTTTTAGGGTTGGCCTTGAGTACGCTCGTCGCATTATTTTCAACCGTTGTTTTGTCATCGAATCGCTGTCCTTTGAGTGGTTTTTTGAGTTTTGGAAATATCCGAAAGTCACAGGGGGCTATGTCGGGACTCTACGGAGGTTGTCGAAGTAATGCGATACTGTGTTTACTCAGAAACTGCTGCCCAAGATTCGATGAGTGCGCTGGCGCATTATTCATTCAGTAATTTTTAACAATCACAAAATCCGCCGAACTCAAAAATAGCTTTGTAAAGAAAGACACGCTGCGCATGAACTATACGTCCGGCAGGTGTCAGCAAGCAATCGATAGGTTCGTGAGGCTTTACTGTTGATGTTCATCCCCCGCAGAGGTCGCTCGAACACTATGCCGCGGAGATATAAAGGTAGGCCCGATACTTTCCGGACAGGCCTTGTACATGGCTGTGACATTACAGCGATGCCTTGGGATACACGGTGCGGGCGAAACAACATGTGCACGGCAGTGCACATGTGCTCGGTAATAGGCCGTTGATGACGGCGTGAAATTGAGCTTGAGCTTCAAGGTCATTTGAAGGTCAACGTGATTTTTTTTTTTATAGAAACCCCTGTTTTTCACACCGGATTCTGAAAGAGTGGGAAATTTTACGTCCATACCGATAGTTTTTAATTTTTAAGAATAACCTTCAGAATGTATGAAAAATAGAGTTCCTATTTAAAAAAAATCACGTTGACCTTCAAATGACCTTGAAGCTCAAGCTGAATATCAAATTCAAGGTCACCATCAGATCACCGTTTCGATTTCCCAAAACTTTTATATTTAAAGTTTTTTTCTTGCGCCCTTATTTTCCGAGATATTTAGATGTGCCCATACTTTTGGGACATCCTGTATATCTATATATACGAGTTAGAGTTTATTTGCGAGGGTGGACGTATCTGTGCTGTTAATTTCGCGTTTTCAGCTTTGCCGTGGCTTTCAACCGCCCCAGTTTGTCGTTCGTGTCGGCGCACCCAGGAGAGGAGCTCGTGCCAAAAGAGGTAGCTGGCGTTATGCCGAGCAATTCGCAACGTTACACTATATGCGATATACTTTCAGGCAGTGCTAACAAAAAATAATTCAGTTTATCTTTCTTTGTCACTTTTTCTTCCGCATTATTTAGTTCATTCACTGATTTTCAAAGTTATTATAAAAGTCTGTCCGGTTTTCATTTTCTTCCATTTTTAAATCGAATAGTTTTGTTTTTTATAACAATTTCATAGCACTACTTTTAATTAAATAATTTTGATCTAATTTATCAATTACTTTTTTGGCACTTCTAAAATAATCAATTCCAGTTGTCTATCCGTAATACTGTTCACAATATAGTTTTTGGCTTTTATCTCTTTCTTTTTTCAGTCGTCCTCTTCTATCGTCGTCGGTCTTCTATCATTCTCAATAAATTCACTACACTCTTTAAATTCTAAGAACAATTTTGACTTGTATTTCCATTTATCGTAGTGTGTTCGATCAAATACTTGTAATATGAATCCTTTGTTCTACTTCTCTATTTTATTTATCGAAAAACTGTTTTTAATTACACTCTTAGTTTCGACTTATTCTTTATCGTTTTCATCCATGTGTCTTTCTTTGTTCTCTTTCTCTCTAAAACAGGACGCGTATGTTGTACGGGAAACCCAAACTGCCCGTATCTATTTGCATTAGCACTACTTTGTTCAACCACTGATTGCTACTATGTTGAAATAATTGGAGTAGGATTGTTGAATAAATAATTTTTTAGATTAACATAACTAATAACCTTTAATATCAATAATCAAACTTTTCTTGCGAATACAACCATCTCGTGCAAAGGACGACATCCAAGTGAGGCTCCCTCTTACTATCGTTATACTCGCATCATGGCGCTGCGCATACACTTTCTATCTCTCTGATATAAATGTATCTCATATTTTAACAGGATCTAACAATTTGTTTTTGCTTTTTTGGGGTTTATTCAGCTGCAGCCTCTTCAGTCCTAGAAAGTATATCCTTCTTCTTTGAACTCCGCTGAGGGAATATGTTACATGCGCATTGTACTATTTTAGTAGATACTCTCTGCTCCCGGACGAGATATCGTGTCCATTTCCATGCGTAGCTCTTCGAAGAAGCTTACGTATTTCAGGGATCACCATCTCATTGATAAGACCGACGCTCTCTGCAGGAGGTATTGGTTTGGCTACCTTTAATACCTACATATTCCTTACTATTATTTCGTATTCGCTCACGACTTACGTTGTGAGGCAAGGAAAAACCTGTAATTTTTCTGAAGGAGATCTTCACCGAAAATTTAATTCTTTACCCCTTGAACGACCAAATTTTCGCTAGTGAAGACGTGTACCTTAACCAACTGAGTCACGGACCGCTATATTTGTTTTTAGTTTATTTTACAATCTAAAATAGTAGTAGAACTAATTTGTACATATTAATAGTAATTCAAATTTATTTTTATAGGCTATTTTACAAAGAAAAATTTAATACTGGTGGACTCGCTTAATACATTAGATACTGTTACGGTATGTATTTTTTCCTATAAATAATGTTCTTAAATTGTATTACATATGTATGAATAATGATTTAGAATTTATTCTGATAATCATTATGTTTATAATTCATTTCATTCTTTAATGATTTATTTACATAAATTTAACGACTAATTAGAATTGAAAAAAGAATTTTTTTAAAAACGTCAGGATGTATTTTTCAAAATAAATGTCATACCATATCAAAATTATTTGGGTAAATAATTTTTTTCAGCTGTAAACTGCTTAAAATTCATGAAAAAATTCAAAATTATGAATAAAATCCATCACCTCTGTGAACCTGTTACGCCAAAGTCTAAATTTCGACATTACGTAGAAAACAGCTTTAAAGGTGAAGTGACAAACTGCTTTTTCCATTCCTTCGTACTCCCTTTGATTCCCTAAAACATTAAGAAGTATTGATTTTAGCTTGAAATACTTCAAGTTTGGAACAAATAAATTGCTTACCATCATTTTTTTCCTTTATATATGGTATATTAGTATCTTTAGTTGATACTGGGAAATTCTCCTTATGCCTGAAACATTAGAAAGTATTGTTTTTAGTTAAAATACTTTGTGTTTGGATGGAATAAATAAATTGTTTACCATTACGTCTCTCTCTCTCTCTCCTCCATATGTAGTATATGTATAGCATGACAGGAAACATAACATCGAGCTGATGCTTCATGCTCGTAGAGTAGCTGCACTGCTGAACAGCATTTTTTTTAAGTTGGCGCTAAAATTCTATTTTTAAACTTTGCTTTAAAAAATAGATTTCGAAAATGGTATTGAACCGTTTTTTGGAATCCTTCCACCTGCGAAGTACCAAAACGTGTGGTAGTCATTTTTGTTTTTACAATTTTTTCAATATTTAAAAAAAATTTATCAATTGTTTTAAATACTTTGGTTAAGTTTCTTGGTAAAAAGATTTATAAAATATTTCTCATTGTGGATGATAAAATAAGACTTCGTAGTGGTAAAAGAGATAGAAAACGCAGTTATTCGACTAAAGATAGAAAAAGAGAAGCTTTGAACAAAGGAGTGAAAGATAGTACAATCAACAAACATCAACCGAGTACATCTACTTCTAAGTTGAAAGATCAAGATTATCCACAGTTAAACTTCCAAGCATTTTCAACCTAAAATTATTAGCACAAGTGATAAACAATGTGATTTGTTGCAGATAATAATATAGTGCTTGAAGAAACAAAAAACTTTGGTCTCGGCAGTGACTACACTTTAACATGTCAAGGTTGTCAGTTTGTTCAAACCTTTTCCAACAGTGTCAAGATTGGAAGACGAAGAAATAGCTATGAAATCAATCAAAGAGCGGTTCTTGCTTCTAGGCTGACTGGCAATGGACTTAGTAGTCTGAGAACCTTCTGTACAGTTATGGATCTACCATCACCAATTCAGCATAGTGGTTTTATGAAACTTCAACAGACAGTTTTAAAAGCAACTATTAATAAAGCTCAGGCAAGCATGCAACACACTGTTCAAAAAGAAATAGAACTAAGTTACTTATTGGAAAAGGACAATTAAAACGAAGCTCATGTTTCACAAATAAACATCAAAGGTGATGGAACTTAGCAAAAACGACGTTTCCAATCTTTGAATCGAGCAGTTACTGTTATTGGTGCAGAAACTGAAAAAGTTCTCGACCATAAAGTGTTGAGCTCTTATTGTCAAGCATGCACTAAATGGCAACAGAAAAATGGCTTGTCCCGTAGAAAAAACTGTGATGATTGGTATAGTACACACAACTCGTGTGTACCAAGAATTACACGGGAACAGTTGGAGGCATAAAAAGCACTGGAATGATAAGAATCTTCAAAAAATCCAAAGAAAAACACAATGTCCAATACACAAAGTATATTGAAGATGGGGATTCAAAGATCTACAATCTACTAAAGATCTCAATATTATAAATGCTGAGCCATATGGAAAGGATATAAAAATTGAAAAGCTTGAGTGTATTGGACATGTGAGAAAGCGCTTTGGCTATAACATGAGAAGATTGAAAATTTCCATAAAAGGAAAGAAACTGAGTGATGACAAAGGACTGTTTGGACAAGAACGCTTGACTTAAAAGCTAATTACAAGTATGCAAACTTACTACATAGGAGCTATCCGGAACAATCCAACATCTCTGTAGAAAATGAGTTCCACAGATGATCAGCCTCAACATCAATTTTGTCCGGTTGGCAGAAACTCCTGGTGCAAATACCATCGAACCGTAGTACTCAATCACGATTTCCATCATGAGAAAGTCATCCCTCAGACAGTCATGGATGCAATAAGGCCGGTGTTTGTGAAAATGACATCTGTTTCTCTTCTCAAGCGCTGCCTTAGAGGACAAACCCAAAACTCAAATGAACGTTTCAACAGCATACTTTAGAATGTGTACCCAAAAAAATATCATTGTGAGCCTTACAACGCTCAAACTTGAAACAAACATTAACACAGTTCTCTTCAATCATGACCCGGCTTGGGACTATTCCAGGCGTTTGTGCCATTTCTGGTGCAAAGGAAAAAGACAAAGACAGATTAGATAAGGCAGAAAAAAGAAAAGACACCAAAAATAAAAGGAGTATTTATAGAAAATTAATATTAGACTTACATGAATATTATCTTGATCAAGAAGGTCTGGAATATAAAGTAGGAGCGTTTTAAATTTTCGTTTCCGGTGCTTTTCACTTTTTACAGTGTTTCAAATACGGTAAAATAAACTGTAAAAATAATACAAGTTTGTAACCTATATACGTTCATATATACAGAAAATGAGAAAAACAACTGGGTAACAGCTAACGCAGTGATCACAGTGACGGACCACCATGATTCATGGGATTGGTGACGACGTCTCAGCGAACCTCACGTACGGCGAGATGACTGCTTCGTGAGTAGATGTGTGGTGCGACTATCATCCCGTAATTTGAATATAAGTATTCATTTTTGTTGATTATTGTTTATTAATTAAATTATTTAATTAACACAATTTTATTATTTTTAACATTTTAATATTACTATTAGTCAATAAATTATTTTATTTATTTGGCAAAAGACCGAGCAATCGTAAATGAGCCAAGTGAGAAAAACAGCTTTTTGTGATGTTTCAGTGAATTGACACACTTTCGGGGAGTGACGGGACCCTACCGTGAAGATGACCCCTCTATCTCTAACACCTAGGAGAGGATTTCGCCACTTATTTGTCCTCGCAAAAAAAAGAAACAGAAAGAATCAGCAGTTTTTTCAAAAAAATAAAAAATATGGCATTTTTCCCAAAAAATGTAGTTTACGTTTTGAGCCATATCTTTTTAAATACATCAAATTTTCATGTCGTACTTTTTTATTTGATTCTGTATGGCTTAAGGAATCAAGAAATGAAATTAAAAAAAATTGATTTTTTTGGAAATTGAAAGTTGTCGTCCCCCCTTAGGGATTGATATAGAATAATCGGAAGGCATGAGTTTTTTATGATTAATGCGTAAGTCTTTGCAAGAATGTCCATCCTGTGTATTATATTTCTTTACTTTATCTTTAGGGGATGAGAGTCTGGCGTATGTAGAAGAAAGATAGTTCTATTTTAGCGTATACAAGTTACAAATCTATAAACTGATATTTTTTGCTATGTACTGTATATTCATAATAAATTAATCAATTGCAAAGATATGATGTTTTGCTTCCTTATCTTGGATGCATTTTTGAGATTTATGTGATCTTCTTCTATGAATACAATGTAGAGGGCAGCAATATATTTCTCCATGCCTGCAATACAAAATTGAAGAATTATTTATTCGGTTATTTTGAATAAAAAATTATTAATACTTTAAAAATTTTATAAGCCAAGGAAAATCGTTTAATGTATATTTTTATATAAACATAGTTACTATCTTTTTCTACTTTGTTAAAATCGGTAATCTGTTTTGTGTTATTATGTTTATTTTATTAACGCACATTAAAAATATTGTCTAAATCTAAATGTCGTGTATGAATGTGTAAGGTGCAGAAGGCTTCTTTAGTTTACCTATTTGAGTTTAAAAGATTTTTTACGCTCCTCTCTCTCTCTCTCTCTCTCTCTCTCTCTCTCTCTCTCTAGCGACAGCAAAATTACTATCTTCAAGATAGTAACTGTAGTATACTGTAATGCTCACTCGTGAGCATTACAAGTCATATACGAATAATTGTTGGCGAGCTCGACATCGGCTACTTAAAGCTGCTCGGCAAGGGTGTCCAAGTAAATAAACAGCGTGCCCACCACCGACCTACACAGCAGATGAGAGCGAGAAAGAGAGAGAACATATTCGTCATATATGGAAAATGCCACGACTGGGCGATTGCGAGCTGTCGTCGCGACGAGCTCAGTCACTCCAGAATGGGCCACAGCCGTGGATGGTTGAAATCGGCTGTGGACCTACTCCACTGTGGACCGCCGATAAGTCGGTCGCCGCGATTCGAGAGACTTCAATACCGTGTGTCATCCCCAACCCCGATCGACATCGCGGACGATGTGAGGACCGTCAGCCATCATCTTCAGCACCAACATTGGCTGAGGGCAGAGCCAGCAAGCACCGATCAACACTTGGACTCGTCCGCCAGCCACGGGCTGATAAGTGATCGGGCTACGGCCTTATGTAATCGCGTCGGAGTATCTCTCTCGCGCTCGCGTATCTAGCTCTAGACGTCACCTAGAGCTTAAATAATTTGTCGAAACACGTTTGTCTATTATCGAAACGTGCCCTATCGAAACCGTTGCCGAAACATAGTTGGTTGTAAAAGCGCTCGCGGTCTCGCGCTCGAATTTGCGTCCCTTGTCTCGCTCTACCGTCGTTAAGTGTTGTATCGAAACTAGTCATATTGCGTATTGTTGGACATAGTTGAATATTGGTTAGATTGCTGGGAGCGACCCAGCTGGCGCTGAACGTTTTATTTTGTACATTAATTTCATATTATAATAAATGTTAGCATCTAGTGTTCATCCTAGAGTTTTTCTTTAGTGGCCCTAGACATAACCATCTCCTTGAATAACCCTTGTTGAAACATATATTTTGCATGATTAATAGTTAAATATTCACAATACTTGTATTTGTTGTAGTCTTTTCAGCGTAACCCTGCTACCCAGGTCTGCCTGGCTAGTAGTCCGTTACAATACATACAAGCTGCGTAAAATGGCCAGGGATACTGCAAATAAGCACGGCTATAAGCATGTGTGGGTATCGAACGACTCAGTTCTAGTCCGGAAAAATAACGATTCCGAGATTATACGTGTCTTAACAATGAGCGATTTTGTGAATATTAAATGAGTGCCAAATTTAGAAAAAGAGACGCACATATATAAGTCACCACCTCTATACGCTTCGCTCACGTTAATGCTAATTCCCTGCGTGAGAATAATGTATTGATAAATGATGTTATTATCGAAAAAATCTTGATCTACTTACGGTCACCGAAACCTGACTAACTCCCGAGGTAACTGTATTGCTAGAAACGACTGGGAACTTAAACCGAAGAAAAAACCGAGTACCAAAGTTATAAACCCTACGTCCTCTATGCATACTCTTAAATCGTTATCTAAACGTAAATCTCGTTCGTTACCGGCCTACATTGCAAATCATGTGTGCCAGAGCGGTACAAAACTACTAAAAAAAACCTGTAAAAAACTGAGAGCATATGTACAAGGGGGCGGAGTCTTGTTATACCTACGAAAAGAAGTCAGATTCAAGATCTTAGCTGCAGCTAAGATTACGAGTATTAATGAATCTGAATTCTTGATTGTAGATGTAGCGCTGGAAAATCATGAACATATGCTTGTCGCTATCGTGTATAGATGACCCAAAGGGAATGTATTATCTGAATTTTTCAGAGTTTTTCAGCAATTCTCGCATCGCTACACCAATATTATAATACTGGGGAAGTTAAAATCCGACCTTTTACGTTCAGATTATTACAGCCTACATCTGCAATTACTTATATGCGAAAACTCGTTATACTTAGTACCATCTGGTGCCTCGCAACACAAGGAACATCGATACATAGCTTTTATCTGCGGGCATGACTATGTTATTGTTGATTACACGCTCAAGTCCAAAGTAGCAGTCAATAGGACGGTAAATAGGCGAGGTTTCCGTAGGTTCTCTGCTAGTGAGTTTTATGACATGTTGCGGCTTCGCCTCGATTCTAACGAATTTACTGATCACTCACGGAATTTAAACAGTATGCTTGGCGAATTCAGGCTAGAAACTTTAAAACTATTAGACAACGTTGCACCATTTAAGGAGAGAACATTTAGGCGTAGCCCTGTCCCTTGGTTTAGTAAAGATATCCGCATGAAATTGAAACAACGGGATCAC
The DNA here is from genome assembly GCA_035583055.1 of Torymus tubicola. Taxonomy (NCBI): domain Eukaryota; kingdom Metazoa; phylum Arthropoda; class Insecta; order Hymenoptera; family Torymidae; genus Torymus; species Torymus tubicola. Next base: position 15,486 of record JAWWEQ010038823.1, read on the forward strand.
CTCTACGCGCCCGCTAAATTCTCCCGACCCCTCCTCGATCTGGTCTCTTCTTAATAAGTTTGGCGTTATTGGATCATACAAGAACTTTCCGCCTGCAACCTTAATCCTGACGAACTAAACTCGTATTACGCTGGGGTCGCGTCAGTCCATCCTCTTTGCTCTCACTGTAAACTTAGTGATATACTTAACATCCCTATAGACTACAATTTACTGATTTTTGATATCTCACTTTTAGATACAGTTACAGTTTATCAAACTTCACTGCCTAAAGCAATGGGTAGTAGCGCTGATGATTTGCCCTTATTTTACCTTAAGGACGTTCTTAGATTAGTCGTAAAATATATGACAGATATCTTCAATGTTTCTATTAGGACCGGTATCTACCCAAAACTCTGGAAAATGTTGTTGATTGTACCGTTAAACAAAGTGTTGTCCCCAACCTCTCCGTCTGATACCCGTCCAATTGCAAATCTTTCACACCTTGCTAAGGTATTCGATAAGCTTGTAACAGATCAGCTCATTGACTTCCTTGAAAGAAACAATCTTCTCACGCCGTATCAATCTGGCTGTTGCCGATGCTATAGCATCCAAGACGCTCTCATCAAAATGTCTGAAGATATCCGGTGCGGTATTGATAAAGGCCTTTGTACCATTCTTATTCTGTTCGACTTCAAGAAAGCGTTCGACACGCTTAGACACTCAACGCTAAATTAAATTTTTCTGACGTTACTATTCGCTGGTTCCACTCTTATTTGTCAGAGAGATCTCAAGCTGTTATTGATTTGCAAGGATCTGCTTCAAAACCAGCAGACTTAACCTCTGGTATCTCACAAAGCTCGATTCCTGGGTCAGTGGCTTTCCTTATGCTTATCAACAGTATCGTTGCTTGTCTTAAACACTGCTCGGAAACTTGTATGTTATTCGCAGATAATTTCTAGATTTATCTCCAATGTAAGCGTAGCAATTTATCAACTTGTATTAGTAAATTAAACGAGGACGTAAACTCGGTTGCAAATTGGGCCGTCGTAAATGATCTGCAGATCTATATGAGCAAAACTTCTGTCATTATTTTTGCCTCTACACAGAACCTCATGAGACTCGATGTTTCTAGCCTCCCTCCGATTCTCTTAAACGGCACACAAGTTTCGTTAGTGAAATCGATAAAAATCTTGGGACTAACTTTTTGCGAAGATCTCACTTGGAATTTACATATCTCAAATATCTCGAAGCAAGTACATGGAGTTTTAAAAGGCCTACGTCATCGAGCCTATTTTCTCTTGTGAAAAATCAAAAAGCTACTACTTGTAAATGCCCTAGTTTTGCCTTTATTTGATTACGCGCGTCTAGTGGATTGTGACTTATCTGGGTACTTAGCTGTTAAATTGCAGCGGCTACAAAATTTCGCAGTGAGGTTTATTTTTCGGCTAAGACGAGCCGCCTCACTCTCTCGTTACGTTGCTAAGTTGAATTGGCTGACGATCAACTCTCGGCGAAATTACTACATGGCAGTACAAATTTATAAACTGTTTGTCCAGGGTAGACCGCAGTACTTGCTCCCGTTTTTCCCTCAGCTAAATCCCGAGTTAAGGCGATCCGATAGGCTACTCGCCTCCGCGGATTCATATACTTTTAACATTCCCACGCCAAACACGATCACTTATGAAAACGGGTTTGCGATCCAAGTAATGAGGCTATGATTCATTGCCTTCCGAATTGAAGCCCAAGCTAAGCGTTGAGACGTTCAAAACTGCTGCTCACCCATTTTTTTATAGCATACAACAATCAAGCGGTTAATTTTGTATTTCATTATGCCAAGCCAATCGAATTATGTGTAAGTTTTAAGTTGTACTAAGTCGTTCTTTCGCGCACAAAATAATTATTGTTATTGTTTTGTAATTTTTTCCTTTCCCAAAAAATATTTTTTACTATTTTTTCTTTTTTTTATTTTTATTTTTAGTCCCGCGCGTGAACGCCTTACACGACAAGAAATCGCTAACTATTCTTAAATTTAATTCATATTTTTGTTATTTTCTGCGTTAAGCTCACTCGAGAGTTGATGATATTTTCTTTCTACTTGTACTTTTATTTTCGTTGTACGAGAGAGCAATGCACTTACTTTTCGATATTTTTGTACTAGTTGCCATAACCAAATTAATATTAAGTTCGTTCTGTATCATTTTTTCCACTGCTATGCGTTCTATATATGACCTTAGCAGAAATAAACTAAGTTATTAATCTCTTTCATTCTCTCACTCTCTCACTCTCTCTCTCACTGTCTCTCTCGCTCTCTCTCTCTCTCTCTCTACGGCCACATGGAGTATCCCTGATCAAGCCGCAGTTCCACCCCATCGCGCTGCACTCTAAAGACACTGCCCTCTGCAGTGTGAGTATGGTGCGCCGGAGACCAGACCACCTTTACTACATGTATTTTGGCCCGCTGAATACTAATCTGAGGACCGTTTAACCCGGTCAGGTCAGGGTCAAGATCAGGCCAAGGTCGAATCGAGAAAATCCATTGGATACAAAGTAAACCAGCATATTTACATGTTTTTGGGCCCGTCGAATCCGCATCTCGCATCGAAGTCATCAGATTGGCTCAACTTTTCTTGGAAATAAACAAAAAAGCACACAAGCTATATGATTTTGAGCTCGCTGAATCCGAATCTTATGTCAAAATCATCAGATTGGCCAAACCTTTTTTTGAAAATTGAGCAGAAATGATGAAAAATTCAGGTATTTTGTTTAGTAAACAATATGATTTTCTTAAAACAATCCTAAGTTCACAACCCCAAACTCGCGAATCCCAATTTCACGCCGTTTTTATATGATTTAGGTTTTAGACTTCAGCATGCATTTTTATATTTACAACTTCCTTTGTTTTCGCGTCTTAATGAATTCAAAAGATCGCCTTAGCGGATTTCTTTTACGTTTCTTTCCTTTTTGCACAACCTTTCTTTTCAGACACCAGCAAAAATCGACCATCATATTTACGTCCCATCTCCCTTGGTATCGTCTTTCCATTACCGCTAAGGCGATCCTTTGAATTCAAAAAGACGCGAAAACAAAGGAAACTGTAAATATAAAAATACGTGCTGAAGTCTAAAACCTAAATCGTATAAAAACGGTGTGAAATTGGGATTCGCGATTTTGGGGTTGTGAACTTAGGATTGTTTTAAGGTGGTCTTATACCTAAAGGCTTTTTAAGCCAAGATTACCTAAAACAATACAATAAAATATTTATATATCATAAATATTATTTATTTGCTATTAAAATATCCGTACTAGAGGTCTTGAAACTTACTCAATACTAAGATATGACATTTTTAAGAAAAAACCATTTGGCGACAGTTTTCTCCAAGACCGCTTGATGAATTTAGATGGGACAATGTGAAAATTATTTGTCATACATCCACCTTCTGCATGAAGCTCTAGAATTAAAAAATTCTTTGATTAAGTATTTTTTTGAAGGTGAAGACTAAAAAAATTCATAAAATTGACTCAAAAAAGATAATTTTGAGCTTCAAAAAAATACTTAATCAAAAACTTTTCAATTCTAGAGCTTCATGCAGAAGGTAGATGTATGACAAATAATTTTCACTTTGTCCCATCTAAATTCATCAAGCGGTCTTGGAGAAAACTGTCGCCAAATGGTTTTTTCTTAAAAATGTCATA
>JAWWEQ010038844.1:0-19150 GCA_035583055.1 Torymus tubicola
TTACATGTTAATTGTATTTAATTTTAAAAAATTTACTAAATGTCTATTAAGACAGATTGTAAATTGAATAAAGCAAATAAAAATAAAAAAAAAATATCAACGGGTAAAGAGAAAATTTGAAATCGCCGGTAATGCAGACCTCTACAGAGCTTGCAGAGTTCAGTGTTTTCACAGATTCAGCATCATGAGTTATATATGTGTTGACATAGAAGACATTGTAAGCCATATATATTTTTTTTAAATTGTATAAAATATTAACTAACAATATGCATTTGATATGTTTCAGGAAGGGAAAAAATTGGGCAAATGGAAATAATTTATTTCAGTTGTTTTATTAACCCTTACATTAAAGGCTATTTTCTCAAAACATCATTTTTAAAACTTTGGCATAGACTTTCTCAGGCACCATTGAATGAATTTTCATTGAATAAAGCTAAAATACTTATTATACATTCAACTCTGCGCTAAACTCTAGTTTTTGAAAATTTTTGCTCGAAGCATGTTTTTAGTGCCAAAAACCATAACAACTCATAAAATTAACAAAAAAAAATGGTCCTTTGCATTAAAAACATAGTTAGAGAAAAAATTTCCAAAAACTGGAGCTTTGGCGCAGAGTTGAATATATGACGAGTATTTTATGCTTTGTACGATGAAAATCCATCCAGTGGTGCCTGAGAAAGTCTACGCCAAACATTATTTTTTCAAAAAATCATAGCTCTTAGTAAAATGGGTTTAGAAACTTCTTTCTAGGCTTATTTTGCCAGAAATTCCTCCAGGTACTAATCTTTTAAATTGTTTTTTTAGGTCAGTTTATGAAAATTGTCTTATAGGTGTAAGACTCCCTTAAGTAACAATGTGTAAAGATATAACTTAACTTATGATTTGCGTAAGTAAGTAACAGTGTATAACGATGTAAGATTTTTAATATTCTCGCATATAATTAATTCATATAGTATATAATTATTTGTTGTTTTTTATCCATTTTTTAAGTTTGTTTTTAATTATGTTTTTACTTCCCTTTAGCCCTTTTAGTTCAACTGGTAATTCATTGAAGGATTTCTAATAGCTTGAATGTAGCTATCTTTCAAGTAACGATGTTGTATACACTCATAAGTAAAGGATTGCTGTAGATTTAGTGGGTAATTTTTTATTAGGAATTGATTTTTGCTTATTATTTTAATAAGTCTTGATTGCAATCTTTGTAGATTATTTAGACTGTTTTTATATCCTCCAAGCTATAATGCTATAGGTAGATATGCTGTGAAATAGTGCATAATAGATCATGACTAGTAATCAGTTTTCATAAGACATGCAATTTTAGCGAAGACAAAAAGTATTTCGTTCTATTTATGATAAAGATAAAAAGTATTTCATTCTATTTATGATAAATTCAACCTACTTATCCCATCTCATATTGTAGTCAATTATCAATCCAAGATATTTACAATCCTCAACCCTATTTATTGTTTTGTTATTGATATTAATATTAATATTAGCTTTGATAGGGACACTGTTCCTACAATTTCCGAAGGTTATATTGTATGCAGCTGATGCTGTTAGTTGCCTTTATTTAATTTACAAGTACCTTGTAATGCTCACTGGTGAGCGTTACAAATTCCCCCTTTCAAGACCGAAGCGCACTCCGCCATTCGCGATTTTCCCTACTGATTGGCTACTGTCCCCGCAAGGGCCAACGATACAATTTCACGCTACGAGACACTATAAAATGTGATGAACACGCTTCCTAACCTACGCCTGACGCTCTTACAATCGCCATGTCCGCACGCGTTTGCACTCCATCCTGTGGCTACCGTCATTTTTTTTCTTCCAATATCTCTACCAGGCTTGCCGCAGCAACCCGCTATTTCCTCTACAACCACGAAAATTATTCAAGGTTACGAATTTACTGCCATCGCCACTAAAGATGGCCTTAATAAAAAAAAGAGAAAGAAAATAAATAATATTAATAGCTATACTATTACTTTAACTATCTCGCTAGAATAATTATTGAGGATACTCTCTTCACTTAGAGTATCTTACAACAGAGAAAGGTTTATTCTACTACATCTTACGAGGCAACTACTAATAATGCTTCGTTTGCCATGAAGCTTCTTACAAACAAAAATAAACAAAAAAAAGAATATAAAAGCAAAGAAAATATAATCTTCTGACTACCAATACAGCTAACCTAATGAAAATGATGCCACGCGCAGCATCTTACAAAACAAAAAAAAATATATATACACCCTACGACTACGACTAATGTTATCTAGCACTCTGCTCTTATTTTGCAGAGTATTTCATGAGTGTCAATCCAAAAAAAAACTCATCTATCGCCGAGCATCTGTGGTTCGGTACTCGCTCGCTCCTATAAACGGGCATGACCATTTCGAGCCGTAATAGAGGAGATAGCCTATCTACTAAACATGTTGAAGCTACGTTTGATACATGTTTTTCGCGTTCATGCGCAGCCGTGCGGCCTACATCGATCTATTTTTTTCTTTTTATTATTCAAATTTAAGGTTGCTTTATCCTTATCTTCCCATTGACATCCCCCCGTGATCCCATAAGCGACAATAATCACTTTTCATTTACGCAATTTACGACGAATAGTGCGAGAGTTTATGTGCGGTTGGGGAGTAAATGTTAACTACAAAATGGCTCGATTATCATTACTACTTCAACAAACAAAAAAAATGTTTCACTAGCTATGTTTCGGTAAGGGGGGTTTCGATAAGACGAGTTGCAATAATATTTAAGTAACTACTTCAAAAAGTTTTCAATAGTCATGTTGCAATAACATCAAATTCAATGACATTCCATTAAACTTCTCTGCTTGCCATAGCCACAGAGGATCCTACTCATCGTAACATCTATCTAATAATTTTCTTTGGTAACACGATAATTACTTCCGTCGATAATCTTGGATTGATTCCGTGACACCGACAATTGTGTCCGGAATTTTTTTTTCTAACAGAGAAGGTTGTGCATCACGTTTGAGAGATCACGCACGAACTCCTTACTTCACCCAACCTCTTAGCGCCGACAACTATTATGCTAAAAGCCTTGACAAGGGATTGGTAAATTGATGCCTCCTCTATTCTAAGACGTCTCTCTACTCCTTCTCAATTCGCCAACAACAATGCGAAAAAGAGAAAAAAAAACATACCAGAATCTTTGAACACTAGACGACAAACTCATTGGTCCATCAAAAAGACATCTGGAGCGTTAGGGGTGAGACATCATTACTACTATTTCCAACAAAGTCCAAGTATGTTACAAAATCAACGAGTTTCGATAATAGTTTCGATAAAGTTTCGATAATGTTTCGATAAAGTTTCGATAAAGTTTCGATAAAGTTTCGATAAAGTTGTTAACAGATTGTTTTCAATTTTCCAGTCCGGAAATTTACTCAGATCCTGTTCTACGAGTTAGAGGTGGCGAGTGTACCATTCATCTGCGCTAGCTAAGATTATTACGGCTGCCTCGTCCAACTCCTCATCGAATGCTCGCGACAGTGCATCCGGGACCTTATGCAATGCCCCTTTCCTGTGTACGAGTTTCATGTTATATGCTTGGAGAGCCGTAGCCCACCTTGCGAAACGACCAGTTGGATCCTTCAGATTATGAAGCCACAGAAGGCTACTATAGTCCATGATTACTGTAAATTCTGCTCCCAACAGATACCCTCTAAATTTCTCTACAGCCCACAGTACTGCCAGACATTCTTTTTCAGTGACTGTGTAGTTTCTCTCGGCTTCTGTTAGAGAGCGGCTAGCAAAAGCGATGGCATGTTCACCATCAGCAAACTTCTGGCTGAGCACTGCCCCTAATTGTCTATCGCTCGCATCTGTTTGAAGAATGAATGGTAGACTTAGGTGAGGTCGCGCCAACACAGGTGCTTACGTAAGCAGAAGACGTAACGTATCAAATGCCTTCTGCTGCTCCTCCTCCCAAAATGAACGTAAATTCTTTTTAAGCAGATCATTTAACGGGGCTTTTAATTCTGCCAGATTCTGGATAAATCTAGCGTACCAAGTCACCATTCCTAAGAAACTACGTAATTGTCGCAGATTTTTAGGGACCAGAAAGTCCAAAATTGGCCTTATTTTATCTGAGTCTGTCTTTAAGCCGTCCTTATTTACAACGAAGCCTAAGTATCGAATTTCTGAGCAACAAAAACTACACTTGTCACCATTGACTTGTAAACCTACGTCTTTTAGTTTCGAGAGAAATTTCACTAACAAATCTAAGTGTTTTTCGAATATCTCTGTGAGGATAATAATATCATCCATGTAAACGAAGACTTGTGGTTGCCATTCAGGCCCAAAAATATTATCCATTGCTCTCTGGAAACTAGCGGGGGGGCATGGGTTAGTCCGTATGGGAGACGCGTGAATTGGAACAATCCCTTCTCTGAATCGCAAATGCTGTGACTTCTTTGCTAGATTCTTCCAATGGGATTTGATGATATGCTTGTCTTAGGTCAATTATCGATAAGTACCTAGCATTCTCTAGATTATCCAGCAAACTATCCATGTGAGGAAGAGGATAAGCGTCCTTCTTGGTGATTTTGTTTAACAAACGGTAGTCAATGCAAAATCGAATCGAATTATCCTTTTTGGGAACAATGACTGGGCAGCTACTCCAGGGGCTCACTGAAGGTTCTATAACACCTTCGGCTAACATCCGATCGATTTCAGCGTGTGCTGCCGCTAACAGTCTTGATGAGATGCGCCTGTTTTTCTGTTTTATTGGAGAGTGTCCTTGTACATCGATTCTATGCGGCATAATCCGCGCTGGTCCGACTTTTCCACCGGTTGTGTCAAGGAATGGGTCTACTTTGATTCACAAAAGGATCCTTTCCCCTTTCGGTAGCTGTGCTACCCCATCGATAGCGGCGACCGCTAGGATCGAAGGTGGATCCTTATTTTTGGGATAGTAGGGATGAACTATTCGTTTTGGAGTATACCAACTCCGCTCAGCGAAAGTAATTCGCATCTGTAGACGTTCCATTATGTCCATTCCTAGGATGACATCGTAATTAAGAACCTTACAGACCCTTATCCGTGTGGCAATTTCTTCACCATCTATGGTGAACGTCAGCTCTACTTCTCCCATTATTTTATCGGTTTGCTCATTTGTCACTATCATTTACGTCAAGCAAGGGGTTATGCATGACTTAAGCAATTCTGCTGGCCTTGGACATAAGAACGAAGCTATCGCGCCACTGTCAAGCAATGCGGGAAAAATACGCCCTTGGATTTTAATGTTTACATAGAGGCGGTTGTCCAAGTGGCCTCCTGCTGCAGCTGCTTCCGCTGAAGATGAGACGAAACTAGTTTTGACTAACACTGTCTCCGATTGGAGTGGTGAGCCTACGGAAGTTAACGCGCTACTGTTAGCTGGCGTCGATTCCTGTTTCTTAATGACTTGTTCTGTCTTTGGTGTTTCTACGCTACACTTCGGACACGTTTTAACCAGAACTCCAGGGTGACCACAACGAAAGCAGAGGATGCCTTGTCAGTACCTACATAATAATAATAATAATAATAATAGTTTATTGTAAAAAATTATTGTTTTACAAAAGTTTCCTACATTCCTTCGCCCAATGCCCTCGTTTTTTGCATACCCAATAAGTGTCCGGTGCGCCTCTAGTTTCATTCGCGTGACGAGGGTGGTTGCGCCTTTTGACTTCCTCCTTTATTGGTTTTTAGTTTCGAGATTTGTTTTTCTTTCTCGCTCACTGTGGGCGTACCGGTCGAAGGGGCTTCACTGCGACGTTTCGATAGGGTGAGTTCCTTCAATGTCTCTTTCAACGCTGCTACACTTGGCTTGACTTATTCTTCTGTACTGTTAATGACTGCCGTCTTCACCCGCTTTTTCACCTTGCAGGCGAAGTTAGGGAAGAGAGATGCTTCAGGAGGTGGTGGAAGCCGATAGGTCTTTTCCCTTTCTCTCCTGACCTCTTCTCTCTGTCCTATGATTTGCAGTTATTCGAACGATCTGAATTGATCTCTACGAATCGCACGATAAAGGGACGGGTGCAAGTTTCGATATGCTCTCTCGAGTTGCGCTTAGAGAGACATTCTTGGTTCAACTTTGTCCAATAATAATCTTAAGTTTAAAATAAACAATGAGATAGGTTCGTCTGGGCCCTGAGTCCTGGTTCTAATTTCATCTTCCAGTCTGGCCTGGAAGTCAGGGACTCCATATTGCAAACGAAGCGCTGCAAAGAAGTCACTCATCGAATTCCAGATTTTACTTAAAGGCCGTGCCCAGAAGCGAGCGTCAGCTGATAAAATCGATGGGACTAGCTTGAGGATTTCTTCGTCAGTAACGCTCAGTGAGTGCTGACATTCTTCTATCCTTTCTATGAATTCTTCGTCATCCTCTCTGTATGCCCCTGAGAAACTAACTTGCCACTTTTGTAACAGAGTGCATGTTCTCGTTTCTCTCTGGAATGTCGTATCGAAGTTTGAAGAACGTCTTGGCAAATTTACTAACGAAGGCTGAGCGAAAGACATTGACCTAGGGTCAATTTAAGAATTATTACGAAAATCTATGGGATATGGCGACTGTACATAAGCTGGCCCATATGCCATTGGCGGATAATATCCGTGTGGGGGGTACATGGGTGGATAAGGCCATGGGTACCCCACGTTCGGAGGGTATAAGTCCACATTATGGTTAGCTCCTGGAGGAGCTTGTCTTACAAACGATGAACTACTGTTTCCACCAACAAATGCTTGCGGAATAAAGTCTCTGGCGTCTGTCATCTTCGATTGGTGTTGAGGATTTAATGGCGGCTGTGAAGAATTTATTTCTTCCCATGCTAAGTTTTTCTCTACTGACTGAGTGTAAATTTCTTCGGTTGATATAGGAATTGAACCGGGAATCTGACGAGTTGATTCTCCTTGTTGGTTCGATTCTCACCTAGGAATATTTACCTCTTGATGCCGACTAGTTTCGATACGAGAAAATCTGTTTTGATCAACTGAAGTTTCGATATACGATAAGGGGTGGCTTCGGAAATGTACTTTAGTATTATTTTTTTCTGACTTTCGATAGTACTAACACGAGAAGTTTCGATATTGTGCGGTTGCTCAGGAGGTTTGGGGTAAGTTTCGATAGGTCTGATGATATGTGGATCTCGGTAGAGATAATGAGAGTAGTGTAGTGTACTACTTGGAATAAACGCAGGAAGTGGCAAAAATGAATTTACGCTCGGCCTTGAGTATATGGTGGATTGCGCACTCGGCATATTATTAAAATACTGATGACTGACGTTGTGTTGTTCCATTTGTTTAGGCCTCGCCCCGTGCGTCTGTGGTATTGTTCAAATACTCATGACCGTACTTAGTTGACTGGCTTTGGATGCCAAGCCGGCATATATTGTTTCATACACTCGAGAAGGCCTCTCCTTTTCGGGCGTCGACATTATCCCGGACGTCACACTGCTGTGCACGATCGTTGTTTCGTTCGATGCTGTAGCCGTTGGCTGTGAAGGCTGATTCGTATTTGCTTTCACGGTGGAGTTGAACCATACATCTGCAGTGTTTGTTCCTTTGCGTAAGTCTACCCGCGTAGCCTCTCCAGCGAAGGACTCATCGTGCTCCAATCCAGGTGCTACCGATTCTCTCGACGGATCATTGTCCTGTTCTATATTCCAGGGTGCTGCACCTGATCCAAATGTTCGCCACAAATCAAACCGAACCAGACGATCTACCAAATCCACTCGATTTCCCTCTCTGCTTAATCTACTTGTTTTCAGCAACTGGTAAATCTTCTCCTTGTCGTAGGATTCGAAGACTTTTTCCAGACGCACCTTCTCTGCTAATATTTCAGCCAATCGGTTCCCTTCAATGTTGGAATCCATTTCGACGATGAACTAACTAATTTTTTTTCTATCTTACTGGCTAACTATAACTCACTCATTAACAAGGGGAAAAAAACAAATCAACAACTTATCAACTACGACGAAAGATATAAATCTCTCCACAGGCTTAGTCGAGCGTGTGTTACTCAGGAAGCTACTAACCAAATTCTCTCGGAAGGCCCCTTGAGATTCTCGCAAGTTCGAGAATCTAACAAGAGCGCAACAAAGAAGAAAAAAAACACAAAAACAGAAATAAACTGACTGCCAGTTGCGACAGTCAGCGATAATGTTGCACGGCAAAAAAAACTACTACTTAAATTCCAACTATAAAAGGGAAATATGCGAGACTAGCGAGATTCACCTGGTTGAGTAACAAAGTCTCGACAACAAAATACTTTGTTACTCGTGGCGTCCGCTTCGTCTCCAACAACAACAATGCAACTACAACTAGAATGAAAGAGAAAAAAAAGAAATTTTTCTGCAACTTACAACGACTAAAGTGACTCCATGTGCACCGCTCGTTAATGGAAAAGAAAATTATTACTAACTTCCTAAATCCGCCAATAGCTAAACAACAAAAAATATTCCAATTATTGCTAACAAAGCACCTCAAAGCAAAAATTTTCCGAGAGCGAAAAGCTACTAAAAAAAACAAAAATGAAAGCAACCACTAGCGAGAAAGGAAAAGTTACACACCCAAAAAAAATCCAATAGCTGGCAATCGAAAGCGTAGGAATGACAATTGAAATAAAAGAGTGGAAAGTTTATTGTAGGCCTATCGAGGAACGAAAAAAAAATTATAAATAAATAAAACAGAGCGAAAATAACGATACAAAGCGAAAAGAAAAAACAATCTGTTGGTTACGATGTGTATTTCCCTCTGTGACAAGGGCACCCGAAACGCAACAACAACAAAAAATGTTTGCAAGGGCGAGACAAAAAAATGTTTCCTAAGCTTCAATTCGCCAAAAAAAACTTTTTAAATAAATAATAAAAAGAATAATTCTAAACGCACAAAAAAATAGAGTATTTTATCACTCAAAATATTGTGCAAGTCCGGGGATATAAATGTTGAAATTATTATTTTTTTTTTTCACGAAAAATGATGACTTTTCGTTTTCTGCTACGGCAACACAAAACTACAGTATGTATAATATTATTTTAATGTGTAGAATTTTAACATCCACGGAAAAACGTAACGTTTAATGTACCATAATACAGTAAATTCGAGGCATGCGCACATTTCTTGCAAAACTCGATATTTTCAAAATGGCCGACTCGTCCTGTAGCGTGGTCTTCACGCTACGCAACAATGGTTATCTCGCCTATCTCTCTCTCTCGCGCGCCGGTTTCGACGATTTTACAATTTTTACTCGCGATTCACAGGGACCCACGATCTGGGCGTCATTTGTAACGGGCTACTAACCAGGCCGAGCTGGGTAGCAGGGTTACGCTGAAAGGCTAAATGAAAATACTAGAGCTACAAAAATAAAATTACTAGTCATGCACAATTTGTATATGTTTCATGAAGGAAGATCCAAAGAGGTGGCTATGGCGTGGTTCGCTAAAGAAACTATGCGATTAACAGATAAACTTTAACATTTGTTAAAAGAAAATATGGAAAGTAATTTGAATATAAATAAAATTAACATAGGGTACAAAATATGTTGAGTGCCAGCTGGGTCGCCCCCAGCAATCAAGTTCTAACTACTTCTACGACAACGCGATGCAACACTTGGTCGTGGTAGAACGGGGTAAGGGACGCAAGTTCAGGCGCGAGATCGCGAGCGCTTGCAACAGCCTAAGTTTCGGTAATATTTCGGTAAAACACGTTTCGAGAGGGGCGCGCGTTTCGGTACACTACTAGTTTCTGAAAATAAGGCGCACGTTTCGGTAAAATCCGTTTCGACAAAATTCCTAACTCTAGGTGACGACTAGAGTTGGATACGCGAACGCGAGAGACAGATTTCGACGCGATCACAAAATAGCCGCAGCCTAGTCACACTTACAATTCCTGCTGGCGAGCGTGTCCTTGGACGACGGTGATTTTCGCAGCTGCGGTCGATGGTCGTGTCGATCGGTGCACGGGTCTCTTTTTCCTTGGACTTTTCTCTGCTCTCTTCTTTTTCACACAAACAACAACTACTACTGAGTTTTCTCTATTGACTTTTTGCTTTATGATACAATGTTTCGCGCTATACCGCGGTCCACGATGGAGTCGCCGAGCGCCTTGCGACGGCCGATCGTAACCTCTCGGTTTCTGCTCGCGCGCGCACAGTCGTCCTTTTTCGTGCAATGAGTTCCTTTTCTCACTCACTCGCATTGTACGTATGGCATCAGCTTGTACAGTGATTGTGCGTGAAGTACGAGTGCAGTGGCAGAGGACAGGTGTGCGGGACATCCTGGAGACGACGAGCCTTCCGACGACGGCGAACTACGACGAGGAGGTGTTGTGGGGCTGTGTATCCAGAGAGGTTATGTTGTCTGCATGTTCACTCTCCAGAGCACTCCACATCTAGGTGAGATCAGTGGCCTCATATTACTTCTCTCTAGTATTGATGCTCATGTTTCTTGTTATTGTCGTTGCAGGACTCAAGTAGACGTGGGAGAGGCTGTATAGCAGCGAAGCAACAGATGTCAGCGTAGCTGTCTACAAGCAGCCAGTCTCCCATGCATGAGTAATGTGTGCTTCAGATGGAAGTGTCACCTTGATTTCTACCTCAGAGCAAGGTAAGTGCATCTCCTTCAGTTGGTGTCTCATCCAGCTATTATATTGTTTTCCTTATTTTTCAGGTGCAGGAAGCAGCGAAACTGAGGCAACAGTGGCGTCGAGCCTGTTCAGAACAGCACTGTCTGTAATCCAGCCTCGTCTCCTTCACAAGGAGTCCAACTTTACTATATGCATGCCCTCAGTATTCCTCACGTAATAAGTGTCTTTAATGATACTAATGGTTTTTTTCTTTTGCAGGTTTCATGCCCTTCGCCTCTTGACTCTTCGGCTTCTCAGGGCACATGGAAGGGTCCTGGCAGTGATGCTGTTTTCTTCAGGGCTCTCCAGCAGGGATACGCCTCTTCTGCGAGTGTGACCAGTGCGGGCAAGAATGTAGCACTGGGAGCTCACAGTGCTCCCATCACAAGTGCTTTCTTATTTAGGTACTATTAGGAACGGTTGGTTAGCAGAGGGGTGTTATATAGGTTGCTTGGACCCTCTTCGACCAAGCTCTTTTCCCCTGGGTAGACATATATGCTCTAGAGATAGCCACAGAGCAACTAACAGCAGCTGATTCTGTTAGTTGCCTTTATTTATTTTATAATTACCTTGTAATGCTCACCGGTGAGCGTTACAAATTTTACTTTTTACTTTCTGTTGGTTAAATAGCTCTCCAGTAAGGCACTTCCTCTTATACCATAATTTCCGAGCTTTACCAAAAGTATTGTGTAATCGACAGTGGCGAAAGCTTTGGCTAGATCTAAAAACTTGATGATCGTAGATTTACTTTTGTCTAGGTTTATATACAGTATAATATTAGTTAAGTTATTTAGTGCACCTTTTATTCCTATATTTTCCCTAAAACCAAATTGACCTTTGGAGAGTATTTTATGTTTAGTAATAAGGCTTAAGAGTCTATTATGTATGATTTTTAAATGGGCACAACTTCTGCCATTTTCAAGGCATTAGCCATATGGAGTTTATTATAGTTTATTATCCCGTTTCCTTGTAACATGAGACCCTGCAGTAGCAAGCTGTCCACTACTGCAGGGCTGCGGTTGCTTGATGACGATTGCGGGCCCGCTTTCTCACCCTGAAAAATTCATTATCTGTATCCGCCCCCAGGGTACCTCCACGCGGTGACGGCGGGCAACGGAATTTTTTGTTTCCTTTTTCTTCTTCCAGCAGATTCCCTGGGTAAAGGCGTTCATGCCGTCATGGCAGATACAGATAATGTATTCTTTACTATGCAGCAGGGTTTCGTATGCCCAGTAGCATCGGCGGCTGGTCAGGGTAAGCAAGCGGGTTTTTGTTACATTTGTAGCAAGTGAGAGACCCCAAGAAATAGAAGAAAACTCAGTGAAAATATTAAAAAGCAGTATGAGAAAATGTTCGACTTACAGATGAAAAATGATGTAATTGATTGGGCTCCTAAAATCATATTTGTCTTATGTAGGAAAATGCTACAAATTGGGAAAAATGGCAATATTGAAGTAAAAATGGAAGTGCCTACGATACGGAATGAACCTTCTGGGAAAGAAGATTGTTATTTTTGTAATACAAATTTGAATGGATTTATTAGAAGTATCAAGTCGCAAATTAATTACGCTATCATTGAAAGTGGTACAAAATCTATATATGAATCGCCAATTGATGAAAGAGAAGATTCAGAGAATATATGCACAAGTAAAAGTATGGCTGTTGAGCAAAATTTAGAAAGACATGATAAAGATGAAATCGTTGAAGAAGAAATGGAGAGAGAACCTGAAGAAGATGTTATTGCGGAAAAAGAAAAATCGCCTGATGAAGGCAGTAACGTTGCTAGTACGAGTGATACAAGTGACGAGGAATACACCCCTTATTCTAAGACCCCCTCTGCACATTAAATTGGGACTTATAAAACAATGGGTAAAATCTTTAGATAAAGATGGTAACTGCTTTAAGTATCTGCAAAATAAGTTCCCCAAATTAAGTGATGCTAAAGTAAATGGAGGAATTTTCGATGGCCCTCATATTCGTACGATGATAAATGATGAAATTTTTGTTACAAAAATGAATCATACAGAGAATGAAGCATGGTTATGTTTCAAGGAGGTACTGAAAAATTTTCTTGGAAATTATAAGAGCCAAAATTACCAACAAATAGTATTAAATTTCGTAAATAGTTACAAAAATCGAGGCTGCTTAATGAATATAAAATTACACTTTTTATATTCCCATATAGATGAGTTTCCAGAAAACCTAGGTGATTACAGCGAAGAGCAGGGGGACGAATTCACCAAGATATCAAGGAAATGGAGCGTAGGTACCAAGGAAGATGGGACATAAATATGTTAGCGTGATCCACTTCGTAGATCATTTGACAATAAAATAGTTCGTTACCATAATAAAGAGTAATGGGCATGAAATTTTTATGGTTATTTTATTGAATTGCATATACTCTAACAAATTTGAATGTACCTAACTACGGGATTAAGCGTTTTGGGTTTAGCGTTTAAGGGTTTAAGGGCTTAGAGTTTAGAATTTAATGCATTTTTTTTAACGTTTCCGGCCACTGAGCCGTGGTCAAACGTACCACGGATTCGGATTCAGCGACCCCAAAAACATATGTATGTACTGTTAAATCTTGGTTGCTGCTAATTTTGTATATTTGACTTTGACGTGACCTTGATTCTGAGATGATGGGGTCAAACGGACTACGGATTAGGATTCCGCGACCCCAAAAACATATGTATATACTGTTAAACCTTGGTTGCCGTTAATTTTGTACATTTGTCCTTGACATTACCTTGACCCTGAGGTGATGGAGTGAAACAGACCACGGATTCGGATTCAACGATCCGAAAAACATATAACTACCATGGTCAAGTTTTTGGGACTTTCAATTTTTTTTTGGTGGGACTGTGTAATTAAATGTTTTGTGTTCAACAACTCCATAGTAAATATTCAATGGTAAATATTGAATGGTAAATATTCAATGGTAAAAATTCAATGGTCAATATTCAATAACTCGACGTTCTAAATCTTCGAACAAATAAGAGTATACGTCTTTTAGATGTATACTTGCTTACACCTGGAAAACATAATTCATATCGGTAGTAACATTATAATTGTGAATATATTTCTTGATATTAAATTAAAATATTTTCGAATGATATTATAGCATGTAAAATCGAATTTTTTTCAAATCACACACACACACTCTCTCTCTCTCTCTCTATATATGTATAGAGTATAGTTACAAATACTGAGTGAGTACAGTTGTGTTGTTTTTCGCTCCGTGCTTTTACTCACTGTGTGCTGAAGCTATCCTTCGCCTGCCTTGCTGCTCTGGAGGAATCACAGAAGATTTTCAAAAAGTCTTTTAAACATCTTTTGTTTTGATGAATTGACTCATGCTACTCGAAACGACATCTGGCGCTAAGCCTGAATCATGAGTAATCACAACAAGAGACTGCGTACTGACGACGACGACGAGCAGCTTCCCCCACTACCACTGCCGCTCTCGCTATCAGATGTTGATGCCTTAGCCCCTGACGTCTCGACTCATCGAGATACTCTTATTGCTGGCGCTGGAAACGAAAAGGATACGGCAACCAAAGCTAAGTTGCACAATGCGATTTCCTGTTTTTGCGACGCTATTTTTAAAATTTCTAATGCGTACGCTCAACTTATTGCTTCCGAACATACTGTTAAAAGCTTAAAAAATGATATTCGCAGAGTCATCGAACATGTAGAAACCTCTCAATCTTCTCTTGTTAATATTTCGGCTTCAGTGTCGAACGTTGCCTCAGCGCAAGAACGTACGTATGCTAGCATAGCCAAAACCACGGTGCATCGGGAAGGCGAGAGACTACGCAACAAAATCGTTCTGAACAATGGGAAAACTTTACCTATTCGCTCTGCCTTGCAAGTCATCATTGGGTCGGCGGACGCTTCTTCCTCCAGTTTTGCCACAGCTACTGCGACCAAGACAAAATTTTTAGAGTTGATTAAACCCGCAGAACTAGGTCTTCGCGTTAACCGGGTTCTTACAGCCGCAAACAACTCGATTATCGTTGAAAGTGATCCGTGTAATGCCGAAATTCTGAATAACTGTCTTTCTTTGCGTATGGCTGGGCTCGAAGTTAAAGATAAAGCTAAGCTCAACCCGCGTTTGATTGTACACGGTGTCCTTGTTGAGTTTAACTGCGATGATATACGTACCGCCTTGCATAAGCAAAATTTTCCTGAGAAATCTATCGACGATTTTAGAATTGTATACCTTTTTCCAATTCGCGACGGAAAAAATCATCGTTCTTGTATTATCGAGATGCCGCCGGACTGCAGAAAGTCACTTTGCATCGCGAATCGCGTCTTTATTGGTATGTGTTCATGTCGCTGCGCCGACCATGTTTCTGTTATTCAATGTTATAAATGTTGTAAATTTGGGCATATCGCTAATGATTGCAAAAGTCCCTTATCTGTTTGCGGGTTTTGTTCTGGTGCGCATTTCACTAAGGACTGCACAACTAAGACTGCCCTTTGTTGCACAGACTGCAAAGTGAGCATGTTGAGCGACTTCAAGCATGCTGCTTTTGATAAGGTTAAATGCTCTTTACTGCGCGTGAGAATTACGCAAAAGCCCACATTGATTAAATATGGTAATTAATATTCAATCGTCCAGTTTTGATATCAATAAGAGGTTTTGCAACCCCGCCTCATTTACTTCTCTTGATCTTAACTTTTGCCATTCTAATGCACAGTCGCTATCATCACATTTACACGATCTTCAAGCCGCTGTTGTTGACAAGAAAATTCATGTTCTTGCCATCTCTGAATCTTACCTTAAGCCTACTATATCCCCTAATCTCGTTGAAATCCCTGTTTTTCAGCTATTTCGTGTCGATCGGCTAAGTATTAACCGCGGTGGAGTAGCAATTTACGTGCACGAATCTATTCATGCACGGGAACTTTGTCGCTCCTTGCAAAGCGATACTTACATTACGAGACCTAAATTTCTGTTCCTTGAGCTGTCGGTAGGCCGTGTGAAAATCTTGTGTGGTTCCATCTACAGTGTGCCTGGTTGCGGTTTTTGGTCTGATGTTGAGGACGTAATTCTGAACTGCAATTCTTCGTTTGATTTCTGCATCATCATGGGACATTTTAACATCGAGTGGCTTAAATCCTGCACTAGACGTCGTATTTTGCATGATTCTCTCGTTACTTGTAATCTTGAAAGGGTCCCCTTTGGACCCACCCATGACCCCGTCGATAAAGCCTCATCAGCGATCGACTATATTTGTGTCAGTGATTTGCCGCTGGTCACTGAATTCAAACAGTTACACTGCCCCTCAATCTCTTTACACGACCTAGTCTTTACCTCTCTCGCTTTTCCAATACCCTCATTTACTCCGCGTACGCTTACTCGCCGGTCTTACAGATCATTCCGGCTTGAAAATTTTCAGCGTGATCTGGTCGCCCGCGATTGGAGATCACTTGCCGAGTCGGTCAGTCTTGACTCTAAAGTCTCGATGCTTACGGATGCTATCGTATCAGTTTACAACACCCATGCGCCTTTTCGTACGTCGGTCGTCAAGAAACTCGTTTCGCCATGGATCACCTCTTGTATTAAATGCCTGATCAACGAGCGTAATAAGACTTGGAAACTCTACAAGAGGACAGGCGGCACTGAAGCTTGTGCACGTTTTAATATCCTACGCAATAGACTGCAAAGCGAGGTACGCAATGCTAAGTTTAGCTTTCTCAAATCTAAATTATCCGAAGCTCCTAGCTCGCCTCAGCTATGGAAAACTCTTAATGACCTTGGGCTTTCCAAACGTTCTCTTGAGTTACCCACTCAGTTCGATGCCGATACCCTCAATATTCATTTCGTGAACGCCGTTACCTCGACTAGTCCGCTCTGTCCTCGTCCTTCCGTGCAAGTCTCGCCTGAAGACCATTTTTATTTTAAGCACGTTGAAGCCGTTAATGTTGTTGAGGCCTTTTCCTCATCTAGGTTTAATGCTCTTGGCCATGACGGTCTTCAGAAGCGTCAACTACTCAATTGCCTACCAGTCATTATGTCTTTAGTTTTGCACATCTTCGATTTTTCCTTTCAGTCGGGCATTTTCCCTTCTCTGGAAACGGGCCATTGTCCGCCCCCTTCCTAAAACCAGCAAAGTGACGTCGTCATCCGACCTGAGGCCCATCAGTATTCTCTGCTGTATCTCAAAAATACTCGAATCTTTAGCAGCCGCTCAAATATCGCGATGCATAGCAGACAGGCACATTTTGGTCGATCACCAATCAGGTTTCAGGAAGGGTTTCAGCACCCATTCGGCTCTAGTCAAAATGGTGGATGATTTTCGGGAAGAGATCGACTCTCGTCGGGCTACTTTACTCGTCACGATCGACTTTTCCCGTGCCTTTGACGTAATGAGTATCTCTATACTCCTTGATAAGTTGCGTGCATATGGTTTTTCCGATGCTGCTTGCAATTGGATACGCTCCTTTTTAACGGATCGCAGTCAAACTGTTGTGCTTCCAAATGGATCTTCTTCGACTCCTCTAAGCAGATGTTCTTGGGCCTCTCCTTCTCTCGTTATTTATCAATGACCTTCCATCTGTCCTTCGATACTGTAAATGCCACTTATACGCCGACGATTTTGTTATTTATTGCAGTAGGAGCTTCAAAGATATTTGTGGTATTATTGATCAAATCAACCTTGATCTAACGAACGTCGCGCGTTGGGCCACTGACAACGGCCTTGAAATAAACGTCAAAAAGACACAGGCGATGTGGATTGGCACAAGGCGCTATGTAAGCAGTTTAAGCGATCTGAGCTTACCCTCGGTTCTTCTTAACGGTCAAGTCATTGAATTCAGTGACTCTCTCAAAATCTTAGGAGTCACCATTGACAATACACTTTCGTGGAGGGACCAATGTACGTTAACTGCTCGGAAGAGTTTTGCTGCTCTGGCACGTCTGCGCAAAAACCAAGGCTATTTACCATCGTCCTTAAAACTCACAGTAATCAAAGTCCTCGTGCTACCTTATTTCGATTATTGTGCTAGAATTTTTCTGGACTTGTCACGCGAACTCAGTGTTAAGCTCACTAGATGCATGAATGCAGCTGTCCGGTTTGCTACTGGCACTAAGATCTTTGACCACATCTCTCCGGACTACGTAGCTAACCGGCTGCTCTCTCTAAACGACAGGCGGGAATACTTAGTGATATGTTTTCTTGTGTCCACCTTGCGCAGTCGTAGACCATTCTATTTGGCCTGCCACTTTCAATTTAAGGATCAGAATAGAATAGGTAGTAAGAGAGGTTCATCGCTGGAGCTTAATACGGTCAACTTCAAAACAGAATACCTGCAGAACTCTTTTAGAGTTGGGTCTACCTATCTCTGGAACAGACTTCCCAATGACCTGTGGCAGGGCTACACTAGATCTGGCTTCAAACGCCGTCTTTTTGATTTTATATTACAGTGCACCTCGTAATTTTATGTAATTTAACTTCTATTGTTTTTACCCGTGACCCAACCATGACATCTGCGTTCAAGCTAGCGTTTTTTTTATTCAGTTTGTTATTGCGAGAATATTGTAAAGACTATTATACTTTTATACTTTTACGTATATCTTAAATTTTTGTCATGTATCCACCACGAGCCTGCGATCGTTTACTTGAATTTATTTGACTTGTATATTTATTTGTATATGGCCTTGGCTATTTTCGATCATGAGTCCTTAGCTGTGAATAAACAAATTCAAAATCAAAATTCAAATTCTCTCTCCTGTGGCTCTCAAGCTTACGCCTAAGGATTGCACGCCTCTGGTGTATTTCTATGAGCCTCGAGCGAGTTTCCTGTTGAAGACGCTTTGTTAAACTCAAGTCTCAGAACTGGTTTTTTGCACATTTCTGCACGCTATCACCTCACTTCTCACCGTGTCAGCACTACAACAACATTATAAACATCTGGCATCACTCACAGCTTTTTGGATAGTGGCGCATCTGTATCTATTTATTGCATAACATTCACTGGTTTTCCAACGGCTTTCCAACGGTCTTTGCTAATTTAAGCTCAACTGCCAAACAACAACACCAGTACAGCTGTTCCGCTAGTAAACAATATTACCGTCTCTGTTATCCCTGCTGTACAGGCACGGCTTTGTTTATATGCTACCTCTTTCAGCTGTGTAAGGAAGAACGCTGTAGCAATTATAATCATAGCATTTATTCGTGATTCGTATTTTCAATTGATAGTTTTATACTTTTAATGCAATAATGTTTATTATTGTTTATTTGTTAGGTCTTGAATTTGGGGAAGATTCTTTTATATTATTTATGTCTGTTAATTTATATAATGTATTTATATTACCTTTTTATCTGTGAAGTTCGTTGAAATAAAATACACTCCTGCTATTTCTAATTGAATTCACTATTTATTGATTGATGTGATTTACAATAAAATGTATAAGGGTGATGTCTATTGTTCTACATTATTATTTCGATGTACACTCGTTTAAATCACGATTAATTAATACGATTGAATTATAAATATAATTTATGAATTCT
>JAWWEQ010038855.1:0-19147 GCA_035583055.1 Torymus tubicola
TTTGCAATATAAAGCTTTTAGAACCTTAGGAGTATAAGTAAAATGGCTGTTTTACATATTCTAGTGTATACGAAACATAATGCTATTTTTATGGGAGAAACGCGCACTTGGGAAAAAATGAGTAACACATATGGAAAAGTATAGGACTGTGCTCGCAATTGGTTTCTGGTAATTTTTTTCATGAAAAATGGTAAAGTTTTGGGGGTATGCCCATATGATACAAAGTTTAAAAAAGATTAAATACAAACGATTGACCACAATTTGTACTGTAGTTCATGATTGATTAAATCTATTTTGCATATGAAATCGGTCCATTTGCATATTTATATAAACACCGATATTGACCGATATGCTGTCTATCAAGTAAAATAAAAATGTGTGGATGAGGCATTAAGATTTGGCATGTGTGAGAATATATACGATAGGTTACTCCTATAGCTTTAAATTTTTTGCATGAATATGCAAATAATCGAAAGTAGATTTATTTTGAATATATTTTGCTTCCTCCTAAAATAAACTCTGTGATATTGAGAAAACATTACTTTCCAAAAAGGTTCGCACGGATGTATGTGTGTATATGTCTATGACTACTTGTAGGAAAAAATTACAGTAAATAAAGAAAATCTGTAATAAAATATCAACTATAAAATATTCTTTAATTAAAATTTCATATATTGTAAGGACAAGAATTTGAATTTTTTCCAACTAAAATTGAAACGAAAATGAAGAATATTATTAAAAAAATTTATTTCACTTATTTGAAATACTTGCCAATCACATATCGACTACTGTTTCTCGCTTTGCCATGTGTAAAAGTATTCATTAAAAATATTTTATGTTTGAGACCTGTATGTACTAACAAAAATACCTTCACGGGGCACTGCATAAGCACATAAAATAGCAGCCTTATAAAAATGACTTATAAAATATGACAGTATACAAATTGAATTAAAATATTTCACAACATTATACAAGGTGTGTCGTTTAAATTGACGCACTTAAATAATTAAAAAATGATGCATTCTAGAAAAAGATGTTGCGGCCAAAAATTAGAAGCTATGGAGAGGACTGTTAATGGCCTTCACCTTGATCTTGGCGTCCAAAGTCAAGGTCATTCGAAGGTCAAATCGATTTTTTACATAGGGGCCAGAAGTACAGGTTACATATTGGCATAAAATAAATATTAGATGTTAATGGATAAATTGATAGAAAATTACACGCGAATAAATTGTGTTCATTGTTTGTTAATTTCGTTATATAAATTAAAAAATTCCGAAAATATGCGTTTTCTTTAAAAATTTATGCTGTAAAAAGTTAATAACTAACTTCTTGAATCTTTTAATTAAATCTTTTTCCACATCGAAGTAAACAATCTTTTTGATAATTTATTTTTTTTTGTGCTAAAATTATGAAATTGTAATAGCATTTAATATCACGACTTTGAACTATTTCTAAAAAAATTTTTTTAAATTACAAAAAAATCAACCGATTAGCAATTTAAAAAAATTAATTTAAGCTCAGAAGTAAATCTTCAAAAAATTGGCTGAGAGTCAGCCTTGAACTTGTACTATAGGCTTCAAAATCAGTTGATACATCAACAGATACACGTGTTCGCCTTTCTATTCCGTATGTCCTCGACCCTGGCGAAAAAAGTATAGTATTCCGCTGACGATGCGAACGTTTGATGGATTAGGATTTTAATTTAGAGTGACGTCAGGTAAGTCTATCAAATTTTGAAAATCTTTTTTCGGAAAAACCGAGTGCGTAGCTTTAGGGAAAAAACTCTCATGGTTGATTGGTATATCGAAAATCTTAAACACCATAGACATAAATTGATATTAGAATGTAAATTATTATTATTGTAAATTATATGTAGTGCACAAATCCTCTTAAAATAGGAAAAAATAATTTGTAAACAAGAAATAGGATATTTTTAATAAGAAAAATTTATTTTTTCATACTTCATTCTAAGCTTTTCATACAAGAGAGTTTCTTTGCCATCAAATTATTTAACATTGTTTTTATATTGCAAATGATTTTTTTAAATTATTTTAAATTTGGGGTATAAATAGAATAATAGCAACAAAAATTCCTAACAAAACTTAATTTTTTTTAACAACTTTTCTTCAAATTTGAAAACATTGAGTAGTTTATAAAAAAAATGGCTTTGTATTTTTTTTGCAAGAGTTTTATATATGTGATAAAATTCAAACAAAATTATTGTTTTGTATTTCTACGCAAAACATGTGCTTCATTTATCTTACATGTTATTACTATACGAATGTGAAAATCGTATTCGGAAGTGCGACTCTTTTCGTTTCCTGTCATAGTCATAATTTTTCAATCAGATTATACATTCAGTTGAAAAATTCAAGGGTTATTTTAATACCACAAGAAAAAAAACAAACGAATTAATATATATTGATTTATTCCCTTTTGTGTTAATTGATTTTGATTAACTAAATTCCATACCTTGATTTGTAACTCGATATTTTATTTAAAAATGTACTATAAATTTTGAACTATTTAATATATTAGTATAATTTTCTTGCCGAATATGATAGTGAAAAATGACATAATAAGTACGCATGAATTACAATAAGCCTTATTTACGTAATAGAATTGTATTGTTTATGGTTTTCCCGATGGCAATCTGATTGTTATTATATTTTGATATATCGTGTAAAATGACATGCTAAGTAATAGGAACTACGTACACTTGGATCAAGAAAACGGTGAAAGCTAATTTATTTTATTACTGACCGTGAATCAAGAGCGTACACGCGGTTATATTAGACAAATATTAGTACAAAGCTGAATCTTTTCAAGTGGCAAGGGCGTCACATCAAATTAGTCGCACTGATGAGCAAAATAATTGTCCGCAAGGACAAGTGTTTGGACGCGACGAAAAATATTGTTCGCTTTACAATAGGAAAAACAAAAATGCCGGTCCACGTACGGTAGACCGTATTAATAGGAATAATTGCAATTAGGTCATGAATAGAATACGCCTTATCATTCAGCGGCTGAAAATGCGCGTTTTGCCGAATTTTTAGACTATGACGTAGGGAAATTTTTTTAACAAATTACCTTGAACTTTGTGCAAAAAATTGGTTCATTATGATTGTAATCGAAAATTTTATACTTTTTATAAAAATAATAAAATATGTTATATTATGCAATTGAGAGTAAAAACGTTTTAGGCATAATAATGTAAGACAGCTAATATTTCAAACTGTTTTTATTCATGAAAAAGTAAATATAAAATTTTACTAAGATTTGAAAATTTTTATATGACATTATAATAGTAATTTTAATAATAATTTCAATAATCAATCAAAAATATTATAGTAGCGATTAATATAGGAAATGTATTATGATGCAAGTACTTGACATTTATGATTTTATTTTGCAAATGCGCAACACGAATTCCAAGCCAAGCGTAAAAAACATGCGACAAAAAAGACAACGGCTACAAATTGCGATACACATTTATGTGTGGAAAAAGCGCTTCGAAGCCCGAGTCGCGTTAATACAATCGGAAGAGTGCATGCAGGCACGTAAGGCATGTACAAACGTAACGATTGATATATCGCAGTGGCGTCAATTTACTTGTGATATACACACATTCCACTAAACAATGAACAAATTTTACAACCCTCAAAGACATGATTATTGTTAGTATTATACGTAACAATTAAGATTCATTATTTTCAGTAGTAAAAACGATAAAAAATCATACTGAAAATGCGGTTGATGAATAAAAATTTAGCTACTCAATGAAAACAAATTGCACCAGAATGCAATTCTTTGTCTATTTGTTTCAACCTCCTAAACAAAATGCAATTACTCATAATTATTTTTTCAAGCACGTTCGAATTATTCTTTTACTAAGTAATACATTGTTAAGTAATTTTAAAATACTTTGTTACAATTGCACATAACACTTTTAGCAAATACTTTCAGAAAACTATTTTTTATTTGATATTACAAAGTTTGAAAATGGTATCTCCATCAATATACATATGAGCCATTCTACAGAAAAACGTGCACTTTACAGTCCAAAAATGAAGACTCGTCATTTTTGAGAGCACATTTACCAAACAAGCATTTTTTTCATTCTTTAGGACATTACAAATGAAATGGAAAAGAGTGCCAAGTCGGAACCATGTGCCAACAATTAGTTACGGGCTAATTACTGATAATGAAAAAATGACTAAAAATAACTCTAGTTTGATCTAAAATAATTCCATTAATAACAACTCAATATAAAATTCGGAAAAGAGAAAAAGAAACTAGAGAACGAGAGCTTTCCAAATCTTTTTTCAGAATTAGAAAATGTTGATTTTTTTAGAAATTATGTGAGTTTGAATATAGGTTTGAAACTGACGAAAAATGGTAGCAAAGGGAGAATTTGAGAAAAAAACCATCCAATTCGTACATGATGCCAGTATTTCGTGAATTTGATATCATTTTTGTTAGTTTCAAGCCCATGTTCAAACTCACATAACTTTTGAAGGAATCAACATTTTCTAATTCTGAAAAAAGATTTCGAAAGATCTTGTTCTCTAGATTCGTTTTCTTTTTGTCTGAATTTTATATTGAGTTGTTATTAATGGAATTATTTTGGATCAAACTAGAGTTATTTTAAACATTTTTTCATTATCAGTAATTAGCCCGTAACTAATTGTTGGTACATGGTTCCAACTTGGCACCCTTTTCCATTTCATTTGTAATGTCTTAAAGAATAAAAAAAAAACTTATTTGGTAAGTGTGCTCTCAAAAATGACGGGTCTCCATTTGTTGACTGTAAAGTGTACGTTTCTTCTGTAGAATGGCTCATATGAGCGATGAAATTGGACAAATTGCAGTTAAATTGTATAAAAAAATCAGTTCATATAAGGAAAATCAAAGGATGAGCCTTTATAATAGAGAAATGTTGAAACAAAGTTTAGTAAAATGCTGTTTTTGCATATAGTAGTATACAAATAGGAATAGAATCAATTTAGTTATAAATTTACCCTAAATATGTATTTTGCTCAATACTGAAAACAGTAAAATAAATGTAACAAGGGAATTATTTTACCCCTTTTAGAAGAATACGGATACATTACATCTATACATTATAACTAAATTGGTGTTCAATTTCAGTTGTTTCAAATTTGGCCGAGTCATTTTCCACCATTACATATTCAGTTTTTTTTATTTTTACAACTTTTTATAATTAATGAGTATCCTCCTAATGATTTTCTAGATTTTTTTTTCCGAAACACCTATACAAACATCGTTATTACAAGTCATCAATAAACTACTAAACCATATGACCGAACGGTTCAACATTTGAAGAACTTGAAAAAAAAGTGTGGCAAGGATGACTAATCCCACTTTGATCCGTAGACCTCACCCGCGCTATATAGCGATCTAAATCGGTCGCGATCCATCATCTACATCTATATATCGGCGCATCTTGTCCCGATATACGCACCGATCGAGCAATTATGAGGCATTCCACTTATTACCCGCGCGCCAATCGACGCCGGGAAAATATGAGTACGTGTCACGGCTAGCGTTCACGTGGATCGATTTTTCGCGTTAATCCCCCGGCGCACTATATACATGTACGTGCTCGCGTAATATTCCATCTATCTATTGTCCCGCTCGCTCGCGCTCTTTTCTCTCTGCCAATGTTGACAGCAGACGCGCGCGCGTTCGAGCTGTATACACTTGCTAGAAAGATGAGTATATACGAGAAACAGAGAGAGAGGGAGAAAAGAGAGGGTCCCGCCGCGAGAGCGCGCATGGAAGGGGGCTGCTATAGTCGTATAAAGGCACACACGTGACAATTAAAACGCTCAGTCTCCGAACCGATCCTCGCGCAGCCCAATAATATCCGGCTAACGCTCGTTGGAGAACGCAACGTGTATATTATCATATACATCGATTATAGCCGGTTGGCACGCGTCGAGACATACACCGAGACACACGATTGTTGAATCGCGAGTATATAGAAGAGATACCGCGGTGGTGCGCGATATCTTGCGAGAGGTGGTTGAGGGCCGAGGGGCGCGTCGGCATATATGCGTTACGCCAAGAAAACGAGCAAAATCATACAGCTGCAATTCCGCACTTTCCTGAGCGATAGCCAACGAACGCGGCGAGTCCTGCCGACAGTATAACCTACATCCAACCCCGATAAGAGAGAGAGGAACCTAGTCACCGACGTAGCAGCTGTAGTAGACACTTGTTGCCCCTCGAGCTTTAATTGCAGGTGAGCGAGTGTACATATATGTATACATGTATATACGTATATATGCAGAAGCGTTGACTCGTTATCGGCAAGCGTCGAGTTCGTCTCTAGTGGAGTGATTTTTTTTTCTCTTTGGTGACTGTCAGGTGTATGATTGCAGAGTGGGATTCGAAATCGATGAGGAAAGCGCTTTGTTTGTTTATACTTGGGTGCCAGTTGAGAGGGAAGCCTCTGAGGCTTTGAATTTAATCGAAGAATGTATATGTGTAACCGATTTTTTTATTCGTATATACAATCGATTAGTCGCATATATCTAATAAGCTTTCTATGATTTTCGGTCGAATGACAAAACTATATAGCTATTCTCGTGGCCACATATTTGTGTTTAATGACTCTGCTGGTTTATTTATTTTGATTTCTATAAAATCCTTATTTAATGACATGCGAGTATAGTGCAGTCTTCGAGTGAAAATTTGGTGTGTCGTCACGATATGCGATCGGTTATGAATTTTGAAATGGTGTCAACAATTTAGTTTTAGATATATAGAATATATATACGCAAGCATGATTTTTAATAATTACGTTGAACAATTATCCATTTTTATTAATATTCTTATTTAATTTGTATTTGCTTTATTGATATTAATTATTAGTATGGTACTTCTTCTAGATAATTAATCATATTTTATAGCTAACGCGTTAATTAAATGCAGCATTTTTATAACTGCAATCGTGACATAAAAGTAATATAATTAAAATAAAAGTCTTACTGTTAGTTAAAATATCAATTTTATGAACTGTAATTAAGACCATAATATTTATTTCCGACTGGTACATGATTATGAAATAACAAGCATAGACATAGCTAGATTTTTAGTCATAACGTTAACTGAAAAATGGCTAAGTTATGATTAATGTTTCTATCATGGTCTTCATATTATATAATTGAATTTCATTTAATTATTTTATTACACGATTTTTGTTTATTTATTGTTATTTTTGTTTAATTATTATTTAACATTATGAGCATTGTTCGAGTAAATTAAATGATTATTTTAATTTGTTTATAGTAATAATTGTGATTTATGATAATTATTTTTCGTACAGAAATGGTAATTCATTAAACTTGTAAATTTTTTTATTTAATATTTGTTTATTTTCGTACATTTACCACGAATAGTCTATATAGATCAGTAAATATTAAAAAATATATATATTAAAAAAATTTAGTTGTTTTGCCAAATTCGAAAATATTTTCAATCACTTTGATTACATTAAGTTTGTTGAGCGAGAAGAGAATTTATGTCTTTTTAATTATGGTGAAAAGAAACCTTGAGTTAATCGTGATATATGGCTGGCAATCCATCAAGAGACGTGGGAACAGTGCAAAATATTGAAGTCAAGAATGTAATTTCATCGCTATAATGAATTCGTCGCGTTGATACATAATAAGAAAAACAAATCTCACTCTTAAAAAGTAGCTCATGGCAAGCATTCCAAAATTTTAATCGCATTTTAATAAGAAAAAGAGATTGAACAATCGAATTTACGCGTAAGAAATAAGATTACAAGATCAAGTCGAACTTGAACTCACACTCAAAGTCGGTAATATACACTTCTGACACATGGCGCTCTCGAAAAGGAAAAGCAAAACAAGCGTCGCAAAAACCGTCGCGATCGGCAAAAGAAAAAGCGCGAAATTCATCTCAATTCACGCCTCGCACGTGCGCGTGCGCGCGCTCGATGACATAATTTCATTAATCGTAATCACGTCGCAACAAAAAAAAAACGCTTGTGTCGGCGTGAAAAAACGCGCAAGACGGGTTCGACCGACCGGCTGCCTCTGCGGGTCTATTGCGATCCTCCGCGCAGATTTCCGCGCTCGTGTGCGTGTGTGACATTCAGGCGGTCGGGAAAACCGCCTCAAACCAGAAACTATCGAATGGGCTGTGAGCGAGCGTCGATCGAGCAGGATCGGCCACGTGGGGGTATATCACATATATGCGTATATGCTTGAAGTACGCCGCGTTTATCAAAGATAGACTTAAGGAGTATCTCACGGTTGCGAAGAGGTGAGAGTACAATTAATTTTTCACGTGCGAGATCAGTTTGACGTAGTTTTCGATTTTCCAGACAGGTACGTGCTCTTTTGACGTCCGAGATTTTTTCACGCACGTGCGTAAATCGAATGGTGTTATAGTGTCATGTGATTCAATATTTCGTTGCCATTATCACAATTTACTTTTAGTTTAGACAGCTGATAAATAAGGTCACGGTTCCTTTGTATAAAGTGCAATTACCGGTTTTTTCACATTTTTAAATTACTTAAGTAATATTTAAAAAAAAAATTGGGTTTACCACAATGATAAAGAATGCACTTAGTTTTCGAAAATTTTTTGATTTTTAAAATTAATTTTTTGAAAAATTTAAAACACGTGTGTATAACTTTTTACAGCATTAATGATGTATTAGTTTTCTTACTATTTAAATATTTTCCTGTGCAGCTTATGTAATTCAAGCCTACAAATGGTTATATCTACCAAGATCAGAGCGCCAGCAATTGTAAATACTTGTGACACGTCATTCATAATCGTGCATTAATTATGTAAGGACAATTACCACTCGCGCTCGTAAAAACATCTACGACCGTGCCCTGAACGTATACATTGTTGATCACGAATCCGGAAAAAAAATTCAATTTTTAAATCGACGCAATTTACGATTTATTGAGATGATCGCAAATGTTATTATCCTAAACCAAAATTTGTATTTCTAAGATGTATGAAAAATTTTATTTGCTTTAAAAGAATGGTGATGATAATATATTGTAATTGCCATGAAAACAACTATAACGGATAAAGGTTTGTTCAAGTAGACCAGCGATGATTAAACTTCCGATCGATACATGGGGAAACCTTTGTAACTTTGGTGCAAATAATGCAATAGTATAACAAAAAATTTTTGAAAGTAAACCTCGTTAATTATGATAATTTGTAATAGAACGCAATTCATACCTCATATTATTACTTTAAAGTTCCTTTCCAACTTTTATCATAAAGTATTCCTGATTTGAGAAAATACCTGTATACAAAGAAAATATCTCTTACGTGAGCAACTGTCTTATCATTGACAATAAAATGCATAACTTTTATATGAAATAATGTATAATCGCGTAACGAAAACAACAAAAAATTCTCGATAAAACATCCTTCGAACGTGGACAATCCAGTTATTTCCCGTTTTCCAAATCTAATCTTCTGCTAAAAATGCACAATACGCAGGTTCCAAATTACGAATACTAATAAATTACCGGTTTTTCATTACAGAACAGCAGAACAATGCGTGCCCTCCTGCTGATCCTGTTCATCGCGCTTACAGCTTCAGCCTCGGCTGAGCAGCGTCACCACGTAGCCATGGCCGACTTGCTTCCAACGACTGTCACCGAACTTACACCCGAACAAGTACACCAGCAATGTCTGGACGACCATCCAACCCTCGTCAATTTCTTCTCCTGGGCGGATTACATGGTGTTGGCCGCCATGCTTGTGATATCCTGCCTGATAGGCACGTTTTATGCGTGCTTCTCAAAAAAGCAAGAGACCAGCACGGATTTCTTACTCGGCGGCTCAGACATGGGTACCTTCCCCATGGCTATGTCACTAGCGGCAAGTTTCATCACCGCTATTGAGCTGCTCGGCAATCCCGCCGAGATGTACGAGCATGTAAGTAGATGTTTGTTATTTTTTTTTTATATTTAGGTGATATAATATATGTGAGTACTGATATTACATAAGATAGTTTTTTTTTTTTAATGTTTTTGATAGAACAGATCGAAGTTTATATAGATAAAGTAATATCATATATGTTCAAAAAAGGTTTAACATAGAAAAAAATAACTCGTTCTTCCAAGTATTCATCTAATGATTCACTAATCACGTAAAGTTTATAGACAAACTATGGATCCTTTATTAGAATTTTTTTTATTCAAATAATCAAGGCGCACCTGGATGATGTATAGTTATACTCGAGTGTGAAAAAAACGCAATTGAATCATACCAATTTATCCGAAGGAAAAAGAAACTTGATTTAAATAGCTCCTAACTTGCATGAAAAAAGTACAAAAGTATACAATGTGTATCCACGAGGATGCCTCGTGTACACCTACGCAGATCATTCACCTTTATAACGAAACGAATCAATTTTCGGATTTTTCACAGGGCACGCAGTTCTGGATGACGTGTTTCGCATTCATCCTGGTGGTCCCAGTGACCTCGAAGCTCTACCTCCCAGTGTACATGAAGCTAAGATTGACCTCGAGCTACGAGTATCTGAATCTGCGCTTCGACCGGCACTGCCGATTGCTGGCCAGTGGCCTCTACATGCTGCAGATGATCCTTTACACTTCCGTCGCCGTTTACGCACCGGCGCTCGCTCTAAGTCACGGTAATTATTTATATACCGAACCTTACGCTTCGAATTGAGAAATGTATTCCTAAATTATTCGATTTATTTGAATTTCGCACGATGTATAATACCGGTTATGGTAATGTGGCACGAGCCAATATATTTTTCTTCTTTAATTTACAGTTACCGGCCTTAATACTTACATCGCTGTTACTCTAGTCTACGTTGTCTGCATTTTTTACGCTTCACAAGTGAGTATCTTTTTTATTTTCTTTGAAAATGACGAATAATCATGATGGTTAGGTTTGGAGTACATCGTACAGAATCATTGCTAAGTAAAGTTTTATGTAGACAGAAACTATTAATTTAACACATCAAGTCATTTGATAAAAGCAAACGCGAATGAAGTAATATAGAATTTTTTTCTATTTTACTTATGTCTGGTATCACGATCGTCGAAAAAAAGAACCGCTTAAATGATTACATCGGTCATTGTTATATCATATGAACCTGATTTTCTTATTCCTATACTTAAATCATATCTCGCACAATCTATATAGTTGTTACTATAATTCAAATTTAATTATTGCAAAATCATAGCAGAAATCAAGCAACACCTGTATAATATCTAATTCGAAGAAGCCGAACAATTTGAAATTCAAATTCGCTCTTCCCGAATCATTGAATAACAGTAAACTCGTAAATTGCTAGATAAGTCGGTCAATCGCTCCCAAAACAGTATTGCACAACCCACAAGGGGCATAGTATCGCCTCTACATGTAATTAATATTCGTCAGGTCAAAATTACTCTTGTAAATCAATTCCTCATACTCTCTGCACATCCCCACAAGACAGGATGAATCTATAATTAATTTGTCACGCGTGTTCTATCGCAGGGCGGCATGAAAGCCGTGATAATGACGGACACGTTCCAAGCGGCAGTCCTCGTGGGTTCACTCTTGATGATCGTCATCTGGGGTGCAATCCAAGCTGGCGGCTGGTCCGTCGTCTGGGAGGATAACCGGGCCAGTGGTCGTCTCGAATTCTTCAATATGGATCCGAGTCCAACTGTTCGTCACAGCTTCTGGAGTGTCGTTATCGGTGGCACGTTCTACTGGACGACTATGTTTTGCAGCAACCAGGCGTCCGTCCAAAAGTACCTGAGTGTTGAGAACATTGGACAAGTTAGAAAGTAAGTATATATCATATGCATATATATGTATGTTCACTTTCCATGAGTGTGTACCTTTGGCAGATTAGAGTTTGATCGCTGAATTATTGATCTTTGGAAAATTGAGGATCGCGGGGAAAACGTGGTTATATGGAAATTTTAGTGATTACGGGGAATAACTTTCGAGGTACATTTAATCCTACATAATAGTTTATGTTTAACATGACTAGCACACGATTTTAGTTCGAAATTTTACTTACGTAAGTTACACAAGAGTATATATACATGTACTTTCAATGATATGTAAACTAATAAAAGTGAGTGAATTGACCTTTGGGCGGAATTCATGTTAAAGTCAAATTTAAATACATACTAGTTTTAAAATAATGTAGCGTAAAAAAATGCTGGTCATATCCGCTTTATTATTTTCGATTCTGAAAACAAATACGTAAAGCACAGTTATTAGGTTTTATGGTCTATTGTGATGTCATGCCATAACGATTTTTAAATTGTAATATTTTTCCATTTGATAGCATTAAAGAGCCTCTAAGATACTCTACATTTATGTCTATCTTTAAGAGCTAAATAATACATCATCAATTCATAGCCACTTATCACACGATCAAACTCGATTTTTTCCTTTTATTCATTTATGCTGCTGTCTATTTAAAATTAATTATATTACAAAATTTCGAAACATATCCTCGTTAAAATAGTATTTCTATCGTCTTCTATGTACTTCTCTCAGTTTAAGATTTTATAACTTCTTTTTAATAATATCGATATAGAACAGGTTATTTAAAAAAAAATTAACGTACACTGCAAAAATTTTATTTAAAAATTCACTTAAACACTGTATTCAAAATTAACAATAAATTTAATCTTGTCTTTAACAGTACAACTGAAATGAATACGTAAATCAATGTTTGCCTAAACAAATACTGGAACCCAAAAAAAAGTGCAATTTCAAACATAAATCGTTACAAACGTATTTTATGCCTTAACACTGCTATAAAACTATCTGGTTTCGTATCTATGTATATATATATATATAGCCTCTCACGTTACGTTTGAATTTTCCAGAGCCCTGTGGGTATCGTCGGTCGGGCTAATCTTGATCTACACGGTGAACTTCCTGACGGGCATGGTACTGTACAGCTCGTACAAGACCTGCGATCCCGTGCAGGCCGAGCAAATCACAGGTCAGGATCAATTGCTACCGCTGTACGTGATGAATTTCATGGGTGACGCTAAGGGCGTACCAGGATTCTTCGTCGCTGGTATTTTCGCCGCTTCTCTTGGGTGAGTTCTCTTATTTTGTATATATACAAGACATTATTATTTATTACATAAGTAACGTGGTAATCCCGTCGTTATTGAGGGGTGAACGTTATAGCCGGCACTTTACGTGTGCCCAAAGCAATTATTATAATTTCGGATAGTATATTTTAGTACTTTTTGTAACAATACAGAGTGGTTTTCGTTTTTAATTGAAGATTGTAATCGTTATTTTTATATTTATCGTGAAAAACTGTTCTTTAAAATGTAATATTCTATATTATATTCAAACGTAAAATATTTAAATAAATAATGAAAAGTGAATTTATTTAAATTTTATACAGTAGTTTTTATTACAGGTGTAATATTTGGCGCAATAGTTATAGGTTTACGTGTATTTCAGTATATTAAAAAATTTCATCAACACTTTAAAGTTGCTTTTACTTCTTATTAAGTATAACATGTAAAGTAACATTATAGTATATTACATTTTGTTTAAGAGTATGTACTTGCAACTTTATCGAATTTTGCGAACTATACTAAAAACTTTTTATAACCGTCGTAAAACGCATTTTGAAATGCACTTGAATTCAGAAATGCATATAAAAACTAATAAATAAATGAAGTTTGACAGCATCCGCATAAGCTCTTATAATAATAACACGCATAAAAATAACTTGGCATTACTCGAATATTCCGCGAAAGTTCGGAAATTCGTCTTACTAAACCCGGATCGTTTATCCGTTTACTGTCAAACTCCACTCCATTGCGCCCCTCAGAACGCATAAAACTCAATATCGAGAACGGCTAAACCGAAACTATACTGCCGATATAAAGTGTACGTATATATGTACGCACGACTACGCTATAACCGATCTCGAAACGACATTTCCCCTTTCACAATATATAGAAATAGAGGTTATATATATATATCCCTCAGCGGGGTGCACGCACACATATGTGTGTAATAAATTTCATTCTCAGCGAATTTTTCCTCATCTCGCACGAATTTTCTTTTTTTCTTCAACAGCACGGTAGCGAGCGCAATGAACTCTCTGGCTGCCATAACATGCGAAGACGTGCTCCAGGGTCTGTTCAGGATGGAGGTACCGGCTAGTAAAGGAGCTGTCTACGCCAAGTGGATCAGCGTCTTCTTCGGCGTGCTCAGCTTCGCCCTCGTTTTCGTCGTTGAGCGTCTCGGCGGTGTACTTCAGGTAAGTTGTCGGGTTTATGTGTGTGTGTTAAAGCTCGTGTTATATATATATAGCGAGCGTGTGAAATCTGTGGTCTACTTTGGTTCGCGGAGAGAAGAAAGTTTTTATTTTATGTCTCAGATTTTTTTATTCGTTGTATGTATTTTTGAAAATGTTTATTTTAACAAATAAATTCCTTAAATTAGCTACGGACACACAAATCTATTATCTGTTAAAATCTTCAAGAGTAATTAAGTTGGAAGCATTATTTGAAAAGCAGAAGAGAATGAACCACTTTGTTTTATAACGTCAATATTGTATGAAAATGTTATGATACAACTAGTTTGAACCGACTAAGAAGTATAATGGATTGACCTTCATTACAAAATTTCCAACTTTATAAACAAACTTATGCCGACATAAAATCTTGCATATATATATATATGCCCTTTTGAAAATCAATGACGTTTCTAACATGTGCAGATTAAGTAATACACATTCATTTTCAAGTTAACTACATTGAGACATTTATAATCCCGCGTTATAGCAAATACTATACTAATAAAAAAAATGAACAAGTTGTAATTCTTTCATAATATACATTCTTACGCGAAGAAAATTTTTGCGTAAAAAAAATGTAACAGTTTGCGCTAAACCTGGAGCGATTGAAGTGGATGGAAAAAATTAGTCACGATAATTTTTACGAGCCGATAAAATTATTTCAGTTTTACTAAACTGTCATGGTAATTTAATAGGAAAATTCTCTCCGCATTTTCAAATTATCAACATTTGTACGAAAATACATAAAATTTTCAATCGTTCATTCAACTTCAATGTATCTAACCGTTAACCTCGATTTACGCAGGTCGCTTTGTCGTTCAATGGCATGGTTGGTGGTGTGACGCTGGGTCTCTTCTCCCTTGGTATGTTCGTACCTTGGGCGAATGCTCGTGGAGCCATGGCTGGAGCGGTAACCAGCCTCATGTTTGTCCTCTGGATCGGTCTGGGATCCCAGGTCGCGACGTTGCGCGGTGAAATTCATCACGAAGGCATGCCCACGTCTATCGATCAGTGTCCATGTGTCAACCAGACCAGTAAGGCTATGTTTGGAGAGCCCGGAGTTGATGAAGACGAGGCTTGGTTCATCTACAGAGTGAGTATATATGAATACATATATTATTAAGCTGAATAGGAGAGTAAATGTTTTTAATAACTTTTTAAAGAAAATTCTGAGTTTAACTGAATATTGATAATTTATTAGTTTTTTTTTTAATTTTATTGAATACTAAATTTCTATAAGTAAAATTGAAAATTAATGTCTAATTACATTTGCTCTATATGTACTTCGTATACAAATTCATAAGACAGCGTGATATAAGTCGACGAGAAAAATTCTCACAATATTTTTCATTGTTCCACAGATAAGCTACCTCTGGTACAGCGCGATCGGCTGTCTGGGCACGATAATTGTAGGCGTCGCCGTAAGCTACGTAACCGGCTTCCAGGACCCAGACGACTTGGACCACGACCTTCTTAGTCCACCCATCCGTCGGCTCTTCAGCTCGCGGAAGAAGCCCTCGCACGCAGGCCACCCACTGGGTATCACGAATCTCGCTCTTGAGATTGAAGATGAGAAGGCGAAGTTCGATAGCAATGGTCACATCGAGAAGAAGTAGTGTCTCGATATGTATATTAACGAAGAAAAGTATTTAAATGATAAAAAATGAACAAAAGAAAAAAGAAGAACCACAATGCTCAAATGAAGCTATCGCCTTTAATGCGATTCAATCGAAAGGAGTCTCAGGGAATCGCGAACTCATGTAAGTGTGCGGGAACGTTCATTGCGCTGGATAAAGCGCGTCTGTCTCTCTTCCTCTCTCTTATGTGTAATCGAGCTGATGCTTTTTATTATAATAGCGACGATACTTTGGTACGAAGCCAATGAATTTTGTTTTAACATATAATACATACAAACATGCACACGTGACACAGTATGGAGAAATAAATGTGCTAGGATTAATTGACATTTTTTTAACGTTTGGATTTGATTTAAACTTTTAACACGTTGTTTTTAGTTTTTTAATTAATTTTGTTTTTACGCTTTTGATTATAATTAATGTTTTTGACAAAGAATGATGAAATTGTTAGGAATGTTGATTAGTGTGCACATTCGTTTTGGCATAAGTTTTATCTGAAAAATGGATTATTTTACAAAAAAAGGTAAACAGCTCGCATTTTTCGTAATAAACTTTTTTACTGTGTGCGTTTCTCTGGCAAAACAAGAAAGAAAAATTTTACGTACCTGATGACTCTTAGAAGACGTCGAAACAAGACTTCGCAGGTCCTCGACTCGGAGGATGATTAATTATAGATTTACTTAATCGCGTTTGTATACTTAATAGTGCAATATTTATTTCGCGACAATAAGCGAACACATGCAATAAACGCCTTCAGTTCTCAGAAGGCTTATAGTAAAGGATATGTAAAGTTTTAGATTTGTATCTGAGGAAGAGCTTTTTTTTTCTATAATGTTATATACAGTTGTCTCATCGTCTCTTTGCGGAAGAGATGTAGATGGTCATTAAATGACCCATCAAACGTATGCACGCATTTTAAAAAAGAAAACTAGTGACAAGTAATTTTTTTTTAATTTTTTTTTTCATCAACGCACAATGTCACCCGCCTTATATATATACACCTGAAAAAAAACACCAATAGTATTATATATATACTGAGCGTTTTATATATGATATGAATGATGATGTTATTGTACGTGTGATGCATTGTGATTGATTATTATTGTAAAAGAACCTGTGAATATTTGTCTATTACCAAGTGTGAATATTACATTAAATGGTTAAAAGTATTACTTTAAAAATAAGTTTATTTGAATGTTGTTTTTCTTTAATCCTTATCCTTGCAAATGCTTACACAAGTTCCAAGTGTAGTAGACCTATTGTCATCCTCAACACTTCCTAAAATAAATTTTTTATTCTTGCCTAGTGAATGATTAGTTATTGCAGATGCCTACGTCATATTTTTGGTATGCAAATTTATTTTTCATTCTTTCGATGATTTTATATTTCATATTATTTTGAGTAATTTGGTGAAAAGCGTATAATAAAAATAATAGCTGAGGAAATTTCTGAAATAAAAAAGATTTCAGAGAAATAGTAAAATGTAGAATTATGTCAACGCAAATGATGTTCAAACATATATAATAAATAACCAATACGTATTCACTAAAAATTAATTAAATATATATTAACGAAAATAAGCTGACAAAAAAACAGATAACTACTGTCAATATTTTGCTTTGATTTCCGTCAATTCTCTGTCATCTGATGAAGCAAGTGTACATTTGGTACAGACAATTGCTGGTGATAGCTTAAATACTGCAATACTGAAACATTCCATTTTTTTTTCAATTGTTAATAATTATTATGACTAAATTACTGGTACTTTATTGAGAGTACTGAAGTTACAAAAATTCATTTGAGAATACCATAATGCAGACACCGATGTGCGCATGCGCCACGTATTTATGGCAGATATTGTGTCGTAATCGGCAGATAATGTCATAAACATGTTTTAAAATGATATT
The DNA here is from genome assembly GCA_035583055.1 of Torymus tubicola. Taxonomy (NCBI): domain Eukaryota; kingdom Metazoa; phylum Arthropoda; class Insecta; order Hymenoptera; family Torymidae; genus Torymus; species Torymus tubicola. The sequence continues at coordinate 17,898 of JAWWEQ010038855.1, forward strand.
TTTGTGAAAAAATTAAAAATCGCTTCACCATTAATTATAAAATTTTTATTGTTACAGGTTTTCTCGTCATCTTGTGATTTGTCAGCTTTCGATACTACTTTACACAATATAAATCTGTCATTTAAAGCTCGTGAGATTAATCCTCAATTAAGTATTTAACTATATTAATCGCTTGCTAACCGTTCATTAACTCACTAGTAATGAGGAAAGAAAAAAAATGCTGGAATTTCCCGTTCAAAGAGGAATGAAATATCGCACCGACGTAATTGAATGCCCACTCAAAATTATCCTCTTTCGGAGGAACGATATCGCGCGGTTCGCAATGAGCAAATGTGATAGAAGAGGTACTCGTAGTAGCGCAAAGTACACGTACACCTGTTCAGTTTCAGGTTTTTTTTTCTTCCCTTGAGCCTCTCCATTACCGTCGGCCCGTTTGCGACTGTCTGCGTCTCTTGTCCTACTCTCGATTTCCTCAGTTGCAGTCAAAGGGGTTTGGCTTTGCGGGTTTGCCTGACGATACTTTGACAAGATCAAAGCGAGAGAGAAAGGAAGAGAGAAAAGAAAGAAGAGCGTATAGATTAATGAAAGCGACGTCCCATAAAAAATGACGCTAGGATGACAACAATTTTTTTTATCTCGTGCATTTAACAATGGATCTGCTAAAAACTTGAATGATATAAACATATAGATTAATTTGATGGAACATGCAAACATTCCATTTACGCAAATATTTGCATGCGCTTAACGGAATCGTTTCTATTGTGGTTTATTTAAACTAACAACGGATAAACGGCTAAATGAGAAAAAATGACACAAAATTTTCAAAAATAATCTTATTTTAAATTTTCTTTAATTTGATTTTAAAAGTTGTTACATATAGTTATTGTCTTTTTAATAAAGTTTTTCGTTACTTTAATACTTGACTTGTTTTAAAAAGCTCTTGAAAACTTGTTAAAGGTCTTTGTAAAAGTAGTTCTAAAACATTTTTCACATGTTTTTTCTAAAACTAAAGGACTTATCACGTTTACAAGGAAAGAAATCTCTTTTATATTTTCCAGTTTGTAACTCTGTATAACAAAATGCTTTTTTATTACGTCCGTGTGTGGATATATATTTGGGAATGTTGTTACTGAAATATTAATTAATGGTTTTAGAAACAATGCAAATTTAAAATAAAAAACCGTGTGCGTCTCGGGACGCCCGGCAGAAGTGATAACTTCAATTAATATACGTTGAAACTATTTTAAAAA
>JAWWEQ010038866.1:0-19137 GCA_035583055.1 Torymus tubicola
TAATAATAGTTTCTCTGTAAAATTATATAAATCTCAGAATATTATAAAAAAAATGTAATATAATATTGCAATATTATTGCGATACATTGTTATACTAAAAAAAGAGCGCGCGAAGCGCTCATGATCTTGCTAGTTGATTTAAAATTTCAATTGATTATCTTTATTTATTTTCGAGAAAAAAAAACTTTTTGAAAAGATGTGCATTTTCTTTCCCAGACGATAACAGTTATAAAAATTCAACCATTCTTCTTGAAATTTGGTACAGAAATAACTTTTTATATCTTGGAACGGAGTTATTTGCTCAAAGAAATCCACTGATTACGATCAAAGATATTAGAAGTTAAAAATTTTTAGGTGATTATTTCTGAGAGAGGGTTAGATTAATCTACTCGAAATTTCAACACTTTATTAATCTTGTTTAGAGAACCATACCTATTCTGAATGACTTTTATTTACAGATGTATGTTCAAGATTGGATACATCTTGAAGCAGAACACATTTACAAAATTCTTGTCATTGAAAAAGGACACTTTTATGTATGTGGTGATTGTACAATGGCAGAAGATGTCTATCAAACGTTGAAACAAATTATCAAATCTCATAGTAAAATGTTAGATAATGAAGTTGAAACATACATGCTTTCATTACGTGTAAGTATAGATACTTAAATATTATTTTTATAACAAAATGATAATTGATCACTAATAAGCAATCTCAATGTAAATAAATGTTGAATTAAGCAAGAAAAATCTTTTTGTAATAAGATGTGTACTAATGAGATGATAAAAATATAAAAATAACATACTAAAATATCTTTAAGGTGATTCTAAGTTACAAGAAGAGTGCATTACTTCAGGAAGCGGATCTTAATTGCGTTCTACATTTTAAAACATTCCCTTTTTATGCTTGGTTGTTTACAATTTCAGCTCTTGCTGTGTTTTTTATAATTTATTTAGCTTGTTTCTGTATTCTAAATACTTGTTTAGTGATAGCACATATCTGTAACGTCATTTTCTTAAAGAAATAATGCATTTTCATGATAAGGTAATCTATATCGTGAAAAAACAACTTATGACTACTTATTACTAGTAGTGGGATTCATTTTTAGCTACGACAAATTAATCTCAAAAGCCCAGTATTTGTACTTTACTGCAATGAAGATTATGCATGTTGCTTGTAAGATACGTTAGTTAAAAAATCATGTTTTTGCGCATGCTGCCAATCTTCTGACAAAAAAAGAAGTAATCTTTGAAATAATAAAAGAGTTGATGGTTTAAGTCATTTAAATCGAAAAAAGTTTGTGGTGTGTGTTACAATTTGTTTAAAACATTTCTTTCTTATTTTGGATGAATATTTATAGAAACGCAATGGCTTTGAGTGTTTTCTTCTCTGCTTTATGTTGTATAATGAACATTCTTTCAAATTTTTTTATTTATATTAAAACAGTCGTTTAAAATAAATCCGTAGGATTAGTAGGATGGAAGTTTTTTTTGGGGCTTTACGGATTTCAAATTTAACATGGCTGATACAAGATGATGGACGACAAAAGTTAAATCTTCAAAAATATGCCTGCCAAATTTTTCTCATTGGCATCACTGATCACGATTCCGCTGCCAAGAAGATTTATAAGAGGACTCAACCACACCAGTGAGGATTAAATGATTCGCTCTGTTGTCAATGTCCTTGAGATTATTTGGTATTCTTTGACAGACGATTGTTGTAACTTATATTATTAGCGGAGTTCAAACATTCTCTTTGGACACATTACACATTTGATGGTCTTAGCACACTCCTTGTGATATTTTGCTTGCTTTGAAAATTTTACGTACGATATTGTAAGGCGATATTGTTATGAAACGAGAAAAAGAACATTATTATTACTTTTAATCTTCTGTTGCAACAAATTCAAACAAAACATAGTTGGCTCAAATATAAACAACACACGGCGTCAAACAAATATCAACACAGCATTTATGGACACACAAGACTACTATATTACGATAAAACAGAACCAAACAGAACCGTTTAAAGAAGGGCTTCTTTATTCACTGAAATCCCGAACTTTAAGAAGAGACAGTACGTGATAAAAATTCATTATAGTACAACAAACAAGTAGTTGAAGACATACTGAAGACAATCTCAACAAGAAAACTCAAAACCTTATTGGTTGCTAGCGGAAAAGGATCCATTAACCTACTAATACAATTTTATTTATTTACGAGGTCTGTCCGGAAAGTATCGGGCCTACCTTTATATCTCCGCGCTGGCGTTATTCTTCAGCATCGGGCGGGTAGTTTCCTTCAAAGTAATCCCCACTTGATTTTATAACACGATTCCAGCGATGTTTCCACTTCTCGAAACAGTCCTGAAACTCACTTTTAGAGATGACCTTGAGTACGCTCGTCGCATTATTTTCAACCGTCGTTTTGTCATCGAATCCCTGTCCTTCGAGTGGTTTTTTGAGTTTAGGAAACAGCCAAAAGTCACAGGGGGCTATGTACGGAGGTTGCCGAAGCAATGCGATACTGTGTTTACTCAGAAACTGCCGCCCAAAATTTGATGCAAATTTATTGATCTTGTTTTTCAGTCATTTTTAATAATCACAAAATCCTCCGAACTCAAAAATAGCTTTATAAACAAAGACACGCTGCGCATGAACTATACGTCCGGCAGGTGTTAGCAAGCAACCGATAGGTTCATGAGGCTTTACTGTTGACGTTCATGCCCTGCAGAGGTCGCTCGAACACTATGGCGCGGAGATATAAAGGTAGGTCCGATACTTTCCAGACAGACTTGGTATATATACGATAACAGTGAATATTTTCAAATTGTTAAAACAATATTTTGCTCATGTATTTTGACTTCAAAATTCCAGAAATATTTATCAACAAAAATAAAGTGGTTGGTAAAGTAAGTGAGTAGAAAAATTAAATAACTAACCAAACCAATAAACCACAAACCCACAAAACTACTATATTCAAACCCTTACATCCCAAATTCACAAAACCCTAACCTACAAATCCACAAATTCCAAACCCATCGATCCTACATCTACCCAATAACCCAACCCAACCCACAGATCACAAATCCTCAAACCACGGAACTCTAAATCCACAATTTCCTAATCCACAAATCCATAAAACCCAAATCAAATTAAGCCCAAATTCGCAAAGCCATAAATCTACAAATCCACAAAAGTCAACTCCACGAATCCACAAATACCAACACCAACCCAACCCATCAATCCCACGTCCAAAATCCGAACACCGAACGCACAAAACAACAAATCCGCAACCTATGAATCTCAAACCCATAGATTCAAAACCTATAGATCCCAAATCCACAAACTCGAAATCTACAAACCCCAAATCTACAGACCCCAAATCTACACGGTAAGAAAACTTCCATATATGTAGTGTCATGAATACAATGTATGTAATGACGATGCAAAGTCTACCTATATGAAAGTTTTCTAACAGTGTATAAATCCCAAACTTATAAATCCCAAATACACAAACTTTTAAACCCTGAATCCACAAATCCAAAAATCCGGATGCGCGCGACGCATATTTCGTGCAAAACACGATCTGTTTAACCCGCTGTTTAACTCGCGCATTCTGAGTCTCTCAGAAAAAAATAAAAGACATATATCGATAGATTTTTTCCCGCTCTTTCTAATAGTGCTATTCTTTTTACTTCGAAACTCTTTCTTCTGGTTGAAAATTCGAGTTGAATGTTCAAAACCATTTTTTAAAAGTATGACATATTGTTCTTCAAAATGAACAAGGCTGACAATAATACGATATGTAATCTCTATTCTCGCAATATACATATGATGCATTCATACAAAATAATACCTCGTGATGTCTATCTCGGGAGTTTTGACATTCAGATATTCTACCGACATTACTATTTGATTTTTCGAAGTTAACTAATATATTCGCTGCATCACTTCTCAGCATCTTTTGTTTAGCAAGATTTAATCCTATTTCGATTGCTTTCTGCATAGTCGTGTACGCATCCTCTTGTTCTCCCAATTCCAATCGTATTTCTTGTTTTAGGCCTTTTCTAAAACTAGTTAATATGTCTGCTTCCAACTGAGTTTTAAATTCCGCTAAACTTTCTGCTGTAATATTCGGTTGTAATGCCTTTAATTCGTTTATTTTAGAACCCATTTGTCTAATTTTATTTACGTACGCTAACACTGTTTCATCTGATTTTTTAATTATTTGGGTTAATCTTCCGTATAACGTGTGTATGTTCACTATACTCAGATAAATCTTTTGTATAGACTCGATGAACACCTGAATATTTGGAGTATCTACATTTGCTAGAACTTTATATCTCTCCTTTCAATTTTATTTTCAAATTTTGCACTGACTTTTGGTCATCGGTGTTGGCTATAATTTTCTTTGCTTGTTTAAGTTTTTCTGTATATTCTTCTGTCATCATGTTTTTTCCATCAAATTCTGGAACTAATTTTACCATATTTATTTCAAAATCTATTAAATTTTCGTTAATCTCGAGGTCTATGAGATTATTGTATCGATCTTCACCTTGGTTCTGTTCCACTTCCACGTGAGTTGTATCGTGTTTGAGGTTTTGTTGAAATGAGACTATCTTCGTGCAGTATTCCGCCTATATCTGTATAATCAGTTAAATCATCTATTAAACTGAGTGATTTATCGAAAAATGCAGAATCTCTACTCAGTATTTTTAGTATGAAATAATAACTAGGAGAATCTAAATCTCGTTTTGTTTGGTGTGGAAACAACGAGTTTGATCTAGAAGATTGGCTTTCTTCTGGGTTTACTTGTACATTTACATTTTCTGTACTTGGTATTTTACTCTCTTCCAGTTTTGAGGTTGATGGAATTTCAATGTTTGGCAATTCGATTTTTTTCCGGCCTGTTTTTATGACACGTTAGCATATGTATGTGTTGGTAAATTAATGTTTGAATTTTCTAATCCACTCACAGTTTTTTCGTTGATCTCTGTTGTTCTTTGATCTGTCGAATTAAAGTTATTGTTTTTCTTGATCGTAAGCGGAGGCGATCTTGGTGTCTTAACACTCCTTTGAAATATTTTTGCTGATATATATTTAAATATATTTGCACGATTTCTTTCGATTACTTCCTCCTTCAACTTTAGATTTTTTGTGGCTTTCTGCCTGGTAATAACTATGTTTTCCGTATCTTTTATGGTATGTGACATTATACAATTAATTTATTTGTTTATATTTTATCGATGCTATTTAATTAATTTTCGTTTTTATTTTTCATTTATCTCACTGTGTGTATTATAACACTATTTAGAAATATTGTTGCATATGCATATTATGTGCTTTCTTTTTATTTTCTTTTTTTTTCAATTAAACTGTACATTTTACTATTGTATTATAGTATTTTAGTTATTTGTTTTAACTGATTAATTTTTTTTTTTATTTCGTTTATTTGTCCCTTATTTCTTTATTTACTTCCAGTCGTTAATATTAATGTTTTTGCTAAAATATTACTTTAATTCTTTTTTTTTTCTTATTCACGTAGTTTATTTTCCTGGGGCTATTTATTTATATACTGTTAAAATCCTATTTTACTCTCATTTATTCATTAGTGTGTTAGTATCACTCGAGGAGGCGTTACATGCTTATCTTCAGGAGTTTAGACTATCATACTATAATGATCCTCTGAACTTCTTACTGCAAAGCGGAAGCTCGAAAGCAGTTAGTTAAAAAATTTGTTTATAGAAACGCCGATTTCATTTATTACCGACATTTAACGATTTTTTTTAATATCTAGCAAACTAAAGTTCGATTGGTACCGGAACGACTGTGAAGTCGGCAGCAAACGTCTTAAGTGTTTTTATAATTGCTAATATTATGGATGCAGCTGATGGCCAAGATTACCACCAAATTATTAAAATAAATAGCAACGATTTATTTAACTTGCGATGTTTCGGTCATTTTTATTAAGACCCTCTTCAGGCAATTAATATTAATCAAAAAACTACCATTAGCTGCATTTTCACCATAATTGCTAATATTGTTTAAAATAAATTTTCTTACCTTTCTGTACTGTGGCTGTAGATTGGATAAGTATATGAATAATTGACTTCTCATAATTTAAATTGAATGTTTATTGAATCTTATGTATGGCAATAATTACACTGATTTTAATCACCCGAAACAAGAGATATATTTGACAATTATACATGCTTACAAATCACTGCTCTCGGATGAAGCTGTCACAATTGGAATTGAGGCGATGTCTCCCGAGTAGAGGCTTTGTTCCGACTGACGTTTCCGAATGCAATGGCTGGATTCATTACCTAAATGGCCTAAATAAATGTGAATCTCAGCGTTATCGCAAACAGTCAAAAAGTGCGTCGTCATTCGATCGGTGTAACAACCTTCATTTTAGCATTTGCATTCCTGAAATACATCACGGACGTAACAACTGACTGAGCCCACGTACGGTCGGTAACTTACCACCCATATCGGCTGCAATGGTAATAGAGAACGTATTATGTTTGTATCATGGGGTGTTCAAACCCTGAGTTGATTGGTAAAAGGCAGAAAGTAACATACGTTAGTTCACAAACAAACGAAAATAGCGGAAATGGCTGATTTTTTAAAGCTTTGAATGGGTATTTAAAGGCTAAAAAGCAAAGCACTTTTATATGGAGATTATTGTATTTCTTACATAGAACTATCTTGAGATAAATTTTCAGCCAATTCGAAGTTGACAAATTTTCGTGGCAGCTGTTTGAAAATTCGAAAAAACGCGATTTTTACGAAAATGACCCTTTTAAGACATTTGTATAGACAAACCTACTCAACCGATTGCAATTCCGTTTGCGGCATTTTGAAGGTGATTAAAAATCGATCAAACAAGATCTGCTAAATGCATTTGCTCCGACTGGGGCAATGGTGCCAGTTGTTCAAATATGGCTAAATTTTCAAAAAATTTTATCGCACTAAATCAGATTCCGTACTTGGGCCTTATGGCTTTGGTGCCTCAAATAATTTTTTTTAGATAAAAAAGCGCAGCGCAGCGCGCGAGCGCTATATTATGCTATATCTAACTCGTGTTTACGATACTAAAACGTACTTAAAAAAATTGAATGATAAGCCTATCCAACGTATTTTTTCCTCAGGATGTTTTCTTCGCGAAATAGAACACGAAAGAGTAGGCGTAAAGCTATTTCTGCGCGAAATACGGCGCGTTGACTCTCTCCGCCTTAGCACCTGACTTGCCTGTCGTCGGGCGCGCTATAATCACTTTACGCCTACTCTTTTGCATTCTATTTCTCGAAGAAAACATGCTGAGCAAATTATGAAATCATTTCCTATGTAAAAAATGCTCAGCTTTCGATGTAGAGGGTAAAAAGAATATTAAAACTAAACTTTTTGAGATATAAGACGTTTTATACTTTTTTAAGGTGAAAATGAAAATTTTTTGGGAAACTGCCTACACTATTGGAAAGCCGAGGAAAAAATACGTTGGATCTGCTTATCATTAAATTCTTTTAAGTACGTTTTAGTATCGTAAAGTAGAGCGAGAAACCGGAAGTTTTAGAGCTGGACAAATATACTACGTACTGGACAAAATAAATCAGATATGAGAAGAAAAATAAGATGCTCTTAGGAAAGGAAAACGAACATAAAACAATTCAGTTCTTTATATCTTTTAAATGAAATAAGTATTTTACATGAAATTTTCTGATTTGTGTAGAGTAACTAAATGGCTTTCGATTATGTCTAAACTTGAATAAGTTTAAACGTAAAATAAACGTAAAATAAGCAGAATAAAATCCCGCACACCGATTTCAATGTATAATATAGCACAGATCGTGAAGTGGATTTCTCTTTCTTTCCTGCCCCTGGTTTTTATTTCTCTTTTAAGCATCCAACAAAAATCTGCGATCATATTGACATCCAATCTCCCTTGGTATCGACACTCCATTTCCTTAGTATATTGGTGAAACCGTTCACCTTGTTCTTCGCTGTAATCTCCAAGTTTTTCTGGAAAGTAGTCAAGATGCGAGTTCAGGAAATGCAGTTTCAAGTTCATTAAACAACCTAACTTTTTATAATTTTTCACCATTTCCACAACTATATTGTTGTAATCTTCACTTTTCTGATTTCCCAAGAAATTCTGAGCAACTTTCTTAAAACTTAGCGATGCTGCTTTTTCATCGTCAGCCATTTTCGTAATAAAATTCTCATCGTTGAACTTAGTGCGGATTTGAGGACCATCAAAAATACCTTCTTTCAGTTTAACATCGCTTATTTCTGGAAATTTCTCTTCTCGATACTCAAAACACTCACCATCTTTGTCCAAAGTTTTAACGTACTGTTTCATGAGACCAAGTTTGATGTGGAGAGGTGGAAGCAGAATTACTGATAAATCAACCAAAGCTTCACGAATAATGTTTTCCGTCCCTGGATTAAAATCGGTGCTTGTTGGCCATTCTTTCTGGGTATATTGTCTATCTCTTTTGTGGTTTAAAAAAAAATGGAGGGAGGTGGAGTAATTTCGAGCCCGGATTCGGATTCAGCGCATCAAAATACATAAGAATAGATAGGTCTAGTCTTTAGTATAGACCCGTTTTTTGCGTGCCGGTGTTATTAGCTAAACAAAACATAAAATGTTTTGCTTAATACATAATAAATTAGGTGATGTGTTGCAGAGTTAAAAACAATTAAAATTTTAATTAATTATATGATTCAATTAACAATTAACTTTTTAATCTTTAATTAAACACTCATTTAATTGAGAATTAATTTTTAATCTTTAATTCTACTCATTTAATTGAAAATTAATTTTTAATCTTTAATTCTACTCATTTTTAATTAAAGATTAACTATTAGTCATTAACTATAGCCCCGTTCAATTAAGAATTAACTATTTAATAATAATAATTATAGGCCAAATTTAATTATACGACGTATCATTAAATTTCTTGTTAATTATACAACGTATAATTAAATTCCCAATTAATTCTACGACCTATACCTAATTAATTACACCTTTCTCAGGTATTTCGATGTATTTGAGCATTAATTTAATTAAATCTCAGTGTACCTGGGGATTTACCGACCTGTTGAGTACGTTTTTGAGAACTATTTCGGTGGACAGCACTACACTGATGCCTAGGAGATAACTTCCTCACGAATTCGAGTGTACCTGGGAGGTTTTTCAATCCGCTGAACACGGTTTTTAGATATACGGCGACACGCTGATGTCAGAAGAAGATTTACTCCATATTTGAGTATACTTACTGCATAGGTGTACTCAAATTTGCGAGTAAAGCTTCTCTTTGGCATCAGAGTGTCGTCGTACACCGAGATAGTCCTCATACACATGCTCCCGTTTGATTCTCGTAGGCGATTTCAATATTTATTTAGAATTCGGGGCCCCACTAGTGATATGGTGGCACCAGGATCCAGCAGCGCGAGGTATGACTAGCCGCCAACTATAACTCGAATGAAATTGATATTTTCTAGCGCGGCTGCCTCCGCGACATCCTCGACCCCTACTAACTCCTTGAATGTTACACTCCTTGAATGTTGAATGTTCTCCATAATAGCGTCCTCTTCCACACTTAGATTCCCGATGCCCCCACTCGACCCTGCCGCTACTCCCCCAGGTTCCGGTAAAGGTCCCTGGAGGCTATTTTGTCCCGTAGCCCGAAATTTGAATCAGCTGTTTCGTGAAGGAGAAGTTCGACTGCTTGCTGAATTTGAGGAAGCATCTCTCGGTCATCTTCTTCTTCTGCATCGGGGAGACTGCATTCTTCTAGAGGCAGTTCCAACACCATTGCATTACTTTGTCTGTGCCCTTCCTCTGCACTCTCTAATTCACTGTCATCCTCACTGCTTGAGGGCTGTCAGCTAACCCAAGGTTTATCTCTGTGCCGCGACACAGGGTCTGGCTGTCGTCTTTCCTCTGGTTTGAAGACGGTACCTTCTATCCCCGGCCTCGGTGTCTCCTGTATCTTTCACTCCTCGTGCTCTGCAGCAGGCTCACTCTAACTCGAAGCCGTAACACAAGACTGCACTTCCTCTTGAGTCGTTACACCAAACTCCCTTCCACTCGTACTCGAAGCCGTATCACAAGACATCATTTCCTCCGGAGTCATTACATCAAACTCCAATTCACTCGAAGCCGTAACACAAGACTTCATTATACCCTCTACTCGAGCGGTTACGCAAGGCTCACTCGAAACCGTCACACAAGGTTCCATTATACTCTCTACTCGATTCTTCTCTCGACTTCCCCCCTCACTCGACCTCATTTCCATCTTGTCGGTCGTTGATACTTCCACTTCCATAATCTGGGCCTCCTTTACCCCTGCACCGGACGACGGGGCCTCTGGATTGGAGACAACAACTGCCCCAATTGGAGCACAATTGGGGCAGTTGTTGATTTCAACTCCTTCTATGTGGCAACCTTAACAGATCTTTAGTTGCCGAGCGGGAAAGTTGCGTGCGAAATGACTCTTCTGTCCACACGAGTAGCATGCCCGCTCTCCGCTGCTCGGTGGCCCACTAGCTGACAGATAAAGCATGGATTACATTTTGTCTGGGCGGCTCTCCGCTGCCTACTCCCCCTCCTGACGACGGATTGTTGGTTCGAGGAGTAGGTTGGAATGTCGTACCCTTTTCTGTTCTTCCGCAGTACTATCCACGAGGTGTGGTGTTATTTACTGCCGCCACCTCTTCTGTAACGGTTCTTGCTCTTCCATCCGTTGTTTTCTTCCCATTCCCTCTTCTTTCCAATTGGCTGCTGTACTCTCCACTCGATTGTTCACCTACGGCTGTCACTTTATGCGTGTTGCGGTGTAGCCCCATATAGTATGTACTTGGAATTCTCGATTTCTCCCTACGAGGTCGTGAGCAATACCTCTCTTTAATTGCGTGCCGCCTTTCGAGTTCTCTCCCCGAGTTCTTTATTACCTTGAAACTGTCATAGGTGATCTTGATACTCTGGCCGTAGATGAGAGAACGCAAGATTAAGCTGCTCCCCTAGAGCAGGTGGTCTCTTGGGGTACGTAATCATTCGTCGAAAATGGTGATATTTCCTCTCGTGACCGTTGATAGCGGGACCTAAGTTCCTCAATTACATCATCCTCATGCAGTTCGCCTATGAATTGGTGTCGGAAGGCCTTCTCGAACGCAGCAAAGTCCCAGTGTTCCATGTCTTCCTAATAAACATCGTACCAGTCTCCTGCCTCCTTTATTAACATGCTGGCTAGATCAATTGTAACATCGGATCAATTGTTCATCCCGAATGCCTCTTGTTCGTTTGCACGCTCTTAGCCTCGATAAAAACTGCTCCGGAGAGTCTTTTTCGTCAGCCGAGTAGCGTAGGCCCCAGCTATTTAGAGTCTTTATCACATGGAGACTACTGTCTTGCTCTGCTCGCGTCCCTTCCAGTCTCTGTTCTGACTTCCAGCCTATCGACCTCCTCTGCGATTCATCGACATGGCGTCGCCGTGTTCTGGAGCTTCAAATACGTGTCCATTGTTCTGTCATTCTGCGGACTCCGATCTCGAAAGTCCGCTCGAAGTTAACTCGGTGATAATGACGGTATCACTTCACCTTTCGAATCGGAGCTCGAACTACCTGGGGGATTATATCCTCCGCCGTCGAGGAGTAGACCGAATTAATGGTTGTTTACTAACCCAACCCTCACAAATTCTTCTCCTCTCTTCCAGATAGGAGCGGTCTGCCTGACTTCCGCTTTGACGCTGATACCTTGGTTTCTCTTGGCTCGATTTTATTCTCGAATAAATAAATTCTTCTCGTACCGATGCTCTGTTGATCAAACCGTACCCCATCGAGGCAGGGTGACCAGGTGGCGATCTTCTATCCTTCTCACCCACACGTAAATGACGTCACGTTCTTTAAGAGTAACTGAGACAAAAAATCGCCACCTGGTCACGCTGCATAGACGCGGACGCCTTCGGCGCATCCTCTCGCCATCCTATCCTGGCTGCTGGTTCGAGATATCGCGGTTGCGGCGGTAGCAAGTATTGCTTGTCCACCACATTTTGTTCCGTTCTACCTTCCAGCTTCAATGCCCTCGCTTGATCGATCTCGATGTTTATTCCAGGTAATATTCCTCTAGTTAGTGGCCTTGGAGGTGCAACTTTTTCGACGGGTTGCTGAGTTCCCACTGCTCCCTCAATTGTTTCTAAGATCGTTGTCATTGTATTCGCAGGTTGCGTGTTCTCCAGCCTACGTTGTCTGCTCTCCTCGTCCATCTCGTATATTTGCTCCTGGTCACTTATCGCCATCAACAATTCCTCTTCCATAGGAAGGTCATTACCATCAGATTCTTCCGTTTCCGGGAAGCATGGCACTTTTTCCACTCCCACCATCCTCAAGCATCCTCGAAAGAACCTCTCCGCTTTTGCTCGATGAGTACCTCGATGGTTGAGATTCAATTCTTTTAGATTTTTCTCTACTTCTTCGCTCGTCTTCCTCATCACATCGTTCTGTGTTCGCGATTTTTGCTGAGCTCTTGCATCTTCCTCTGGTATTCGTCTACTTTCTTTGTTCCCTTTGCTGCTAGTGTGTATTCTTAAATTATTTCAAACACTGTGACAAGATTAGCAATAAGAAAGGAAGAACAGAATGAATAACTCGGCCCGTCGCTATTTGCACTATTTTTCCTCGACATAACTCGAATCTCGATATAAGTGTAGAAAAAAAAATAATTATCGCTCTCGACTCCGTACTATAGGGAAAAATTCGACTCAATTCCTTGAGCCAATAGGTGGAATCGACCCTGCCCACTCAAAATCATCAATAACCACGCAAAGCGTACAAAAAAGCATTATTTTGTCGTGACTTTTGAACTTCTAATTCAATTTCTGGAAAGAAGAAAGGAAAAAAATTGTTCTCTGTTGAGAAAATGAGTCGTGGTTTGTTTAAATAAATAGTTTTATTAATATAAGGAGGGAAGCCTTATATGAGATGTGTACAGCATGGCTGCTACGACGAGAGAGTTTTTGGTTACAGTAGTCGTATGTTGCTGGGTATGTAAATAGGAAAGGATACCTCACGCATACATATTACAGTATACGATATGTACAGACTAAAGATACTATTCTTAACACGCTTCCTTAGTTTTATGCTGTACATGATTTAACTTTTTACATTTTCTTTTTTAATATACGTTCTTACTTTTTACACCTTTATAGATTTTAATTTAGCAAATTTAACATGTCTCGAAACTTTTCGAATTTTTCTTTACAAAATGCTTTGGTAAATACGTCTGCTAAATTATCCTCTGAACTAATTTTAACTACTTCTATTATTTCTTGTTTAACATCATTATGAACAAAATGGAAATGTATTTCAATGCCTCTAGAATTCTTTACAAAATTACCAAACTTTGCGAGGTTTATTACACCTGAATTATCTTCATAGAATTTTATTGGTTCCTTTACTTCTATCTTAAATATTTGTATCAATTCAAACATAAATTCCATTTTTGTTACTGCTTCTGACAGTGCTGCATATTCGGCATATGTTGTAGCTTTGGTTACTATTTTCTGTTTCTTTAACTTCCATTATATTAAAATTACAATCTTATAGCGTAGCCGGTTGTGGACTTACTATCTGTACAATCACCTGCCCAGTCTGAGTCTACAAACAATCAATTATTTAGCTATCCATATTTTTATTATAACATAATTTCAGATCTTTCGTTGCATATAAATATTTTAATATTCTTAGAACATATTTAAAGTGTGTGCTTGTGTAACAATTTCGGAACCGACTTAAATAATTTACGCTGTAGCTAATATTTGGCCTAGTACTTGAGCTAATGTACAATAAAGCTCCTAACAAGTTTCATATATTCATTATATTTTTCTCACATACATCTGATTTTTCCAAACTTAATTTAGTTTCCATAGGTGTTTTATATAACTTACTATTTTCTATTCTATATTTCTTTATTAGCGTTTACATATAGTTTGTTTCACTTAAATTCATCTTATTTTTATCGTAATCATAATCAATATCGAATTCTTAATATTCCCTAATTTCGCCTATACCTTTCATTTTGAATCTTTTTGATAATAAGTCCTTTACTACTTATATATTTCTCCTGTTTTTACAACATAACATTATATCATCAACATAATTTAACAAGTATACTATATATTTCCTGTACCATGTATATATAGACACAATTCTGCATGATTTTTCTCAAACCTTAAATTTTCTAGGTATTTGTTAAAACAAGGATAACAGTCTCTTGGACTCTCACTTAAGCCATACATAGACTTTTTAAGATTATAAACCCTATCAGTACCGTTTTTGTAACCTTCAGTCTGTTCTATATACACTTCTGAAATTACCCTACGATATAGAAAGGCTGAATCATTGTCTACAATTTCCATTTTTAAATCATATTGGCAACAATATAATAAGAGAAATTAAATCGTTTCGCTACTCGCAACTGTTGTGTATATATATCTTTAATACAGTTTTTTTGTTTAAAGCCTCTAGTAACTAGTCTTGCCCTATATCTAATATTTAACTTTTTGGTAAATATCCATTTTGCATCAATTATGTCTTTATTATTCTTTCTTTCTATTAATTCCCAAGTATCATATTCATTGATTTTTTTTATTTCTAACAAGGTAGGTCCCTTAACTCGACCTCACCGATTTCAACCATTCTGTGATATGTTGTAGTACTCGAAAAAATAAGAGACACGTATATTTTTTGTGTCGACATCCACTTTAAAGGGGTAAAGAACACCCCTAAATTTTACACCAAAAAATCATTTTTTTGCCATATCTCGGCTTTTAATTAATATTTTTTGATAAAACAAAGTGCAAAATATTTTTCATAAGAAGCATAAGATACTAGATGTATTTATGACCCAAGGGGTTGCAACCCTTATGTTATATTTTTAAAAAAATAGATTTTTTATGCTTTTTTCTCTATAAAAACCAGGATATGAGCTTAAAAAAGTAAAATAAAGCATTTTTGTTTACTTTATCAAATATTTCAAGTGTTTTAGCATTTTTTAAGTGACCGTCCCAAACATTGTAAACTACGCCTTAAAATAATTGAGCGCATGTAAATGACCAAATAGTAATGTTTCACCCTCGGAAAAAAAACTTTGAGCAAAATAGAAAAACACCTCTCGCACAAGGTCGGAATAGTATTTTTTAGTTATTTAGGAAGCGGAATGTTAGTTATATCAAAAGCTACCATGTTATACATTTTTTTAAATGTGGTAGTACAAAAAACACTCCTAAAAGTAAGTTATTTAATATAACTTGATGTTTATGATGTTTGATAATAACTTTATTAACATTTTTTAATGGAACTGATTCAAATATATTTTTTATTAGAAGATTTATCTTTATTCTGTTTTCTTGGTAAAATTACAGTATTATTCTTCATATTGTTTACAATATAATGATTTTCTTCAAAAAAGTGCTGAAAAAATAAAGACTTCTTACACCAACCACATCTTATAATAGCAATATTATTACATCCTTCTATATCGCACTGTGTATTGCAAAAATCTCCAAAAGAGAACTCAACAGGCTTTTCAAAGTTATCTGGTTATTTAAACATATTCTTATATCTTGGTGAAGAAAGCTGGTTATGAACTAGAGATTGTAATTTTACGATGCTATTTCTTAAATGTAAATTTAAGTCATAATCCATCAAAGTCACTTGATCTGAAAAGTGTCGTATAAAGTTTTTCCAAATGCGAAATCCATATGCATTACGTGGTTGAATCTTTCCTGTTGTTCCTGTTGGTATTTTTTTTACGTTAACAATTTTATAAGAGTGATTTTATCACTATGATATAACTATGATTTTATCACAGTGTCCACTCCAGTAATCGAGTAATAATACAGACTGTGGCCCTACATTTCGATAAAATACTTTTTCTAACCAAATTTTGAAAAGGTCTATAATTAAAAAACATATCCATCAACTTTTTTCTTTGTAATTGCATTATAATAAACGAAAAATGATTCACTTGTAGTTAATTTTCCCGATTTTGATGCTTCTATGCACGATTTCTGGTCTAATCAAGGTTCGTTCTACAGCAGGACCGTATTGATCAGATGATTCTTTTAAAACAAGAAAAAGTGGTGAAAGAAGTTGTCCAGTAGCTGATATGAGTGGTTGTATCGTGTAGCCATGAGTTCTTGATGAAATTGACTGTACTAGGCATTGCACTTGTTTTTCTCCTTCGACTGCCAATGTTCTTCCAGAATGCATTTCCAATTGGAACTCACTCTGATCTGGATTATACACATTTTCGATCCCAATTGATGACATGCAAGATTTCACGTCAGCAATAAACACTTCAGCCTTCGTTTGAAGCTCTAAATTATTTTCTAATGTTTTCCGAGTAATAAATTTAATTATTTTTCTAGGCACTATTCTGTGAGCCTTTTTAAATTTCGTTAACCAATTTTTAGAAGCCTTAAATCTGTTATCTTCAGATCCAATTTCTTTTTGAGCTTGTAAAGCCCATCTACGTAGATCGCGATCGTGAATTATTAAACCACTTTCAACTGCAGCTTTAAAATTATCTAGTTTATATTGACAGATTCTTGCAATTTTTTCGCTATACATACCACCTTTATTAATACTATTAGCCCAACGTTTTAGTTGACTCTTTGATGAGACTTTCCTGAATCTTTTTGCACTGTTTCAATTTTTAAGTTTCCTTTTTTCCCGCTTCTCCAAAATTTTACAGCTTTTTGTTTGTAATCAAAATCAACGTCTTCTGTATTATGCGTACACTGATTTGTTGGTGCAAAGTCGGGATCAGGAAAATGATGTAGAACTTCATCCTCAACTATTTTAGCATCAGAATCCTTAAAATCTTTCTGGAAATCCAGGATTTCCTCATCAACCATGTGAACGAAATAAAACTCATTTGTTACATCGATTCATATTTGTTTCAATTTTTCTGACAACTCAATTTCTTTAAAATTCGTCTCGCTATTTGGTATTTGCAAAGTTTGAAAATACGCTAATAATAAATTCACCACATTTAAGGGATTGATCTTCATCTTTATGAAATGATTTTTTAAGGTAAAATTTTGGGGTGTTTTTTACCCCTTTAAAGTGGATGTCTGCACAAAAAAAAATACGTGTCTCTTATTTTTTCGAGTATTACAACATATCACGGAATGTTTGAAATCGGTGAGATTTTTGGTACATCAAGATCTACTAAGTTTATATGAATACCATAACTTATAGGATTGCCATATTTATTTGTAGAGATTTTCTTTCTCTGAGATACCCTTTTAGCATTTAAATTTTGATTATCTTTAAAGGACTTTTATTCGGTCTTTTTCTCTTCTCTTTTTCTTTTTCGTATTTTTCAATCAGCTCGTCTTTTTCAATTACATTTTCACTTTCTGACATGCTTTCATATTCACTAGAATGTTAGGCGCGCGAAGCGTGTCTTCTCTTGCGTCGACTAAAATAATTGTATAATGTTAATTATAACGTAAATGTATTTGTTAATGCATACTTTTAATAATTCGATTAAAATGTTAATTCTGAATACATAGTACAACAAATTTCATTGTAACATCAAAATAAAGGCAAATAGATCTTGAATACGGCCGATATAGAAGCATGCAAAATAAAAAGCAAATAGTTTTTGAAAAGAAGACAGTTGAGAGGGCTCTAGCAAAAACACAATGTTAATAACGAATTATTAACACATGCTACAACTGTACTCTGATTTTGTCATAGCATATAAATAAAGACAAATAAGAATAGCAAATAATTTTAACTAATTACACTTAACTAATAAATTAAGTTATCCACCGTTATTAACATTTATAATATACGACAGGTCGTAATTCAAAAATTCTTTTACAGTTTTTTACATTTTTTTCATATTTATTAATATTTTCTTACAGATTTTTAATACTGTAACGGGATAAGATTCTATACACGTAATAAACTCTTACGGTACACTTACTAAGGGTTCTACGTCGAAGAAACCCTGTTGTCGGACAGTTGGCAGTGGCACAAGGGACGAACACTTGCCTTAAGTTTTCATTGTAGAAAGCTTAAGCCTCTTTCTACTCGAGCGCCCCTTGCTCGATGGCACTGCTGCCAACTCCGGTGCAAGAATGATCGGCTGCTGGCTACACCTAGCCTTACCTGCTAGCAGCCGATTCTCCCGTACAACGCCGCGGCTTTCGAACAGCAGCTATATCTACCTCTCTCTCTCTCTCTTACCTTCCCGTTACCGTTGCTTCTCCAGGAGTCGATGCCCTCGGCTAGCTGCAGCTAAAAAGGATAGAGGGCGGTATTCGGGAAAGCATGCACGGGTTGGGCACTCTAAATGAAAACGCGTGACTCGAGATGTAAGATAAAACAAGAATGAAATTTATTCAAAGATAGGTTTCAATAATAATGTCACGCGTAGGCCGAGACTTTTACGCTTGCCGGTACTCGCAGTCGGCTTTCACGAACGCACGCCAATTACACGGCTCGTATAGCCATAATTACCTCACCGCAAGGTGTACGCGCGCAACAATAATCAAATAGTTACAAGTCATACAGGACTTACTCGTGACTGATCAGCCATCCCGCGACGATCTGCTTGTACGCCGGCGGGGATGGAGTCTCCTCGCTGTCCCCGCTGATTCCTTAAATCTGCTGGTGTATCTCGCCCGACTGCTGGCTGCTCTGCTTATACTGCGCTAAGCTGGATTGCTACAAGTGGAGGCGCGACACGGCGATTCTTTCACTTTGCGCACTCTAACTTTGTCTCTCTCGAACACTGAAAAAAGCTCTCGCACTTGTTGCTTCGCGCACGGCTATCAACATTCTATCTATCATCAAGATGGCCGCTCTCTCCCGTGCAGTGCTCAGTCATGCGTCGATGTTCCGTCGCGCGCCGCCCGATAGCTCTTCCAGTACCTTTTCTCCGCGGTCGCGCGCGTAATTCAAATTCCATTATAGTTCCGGGCCGGCATATATACGCGCCCGTTACAATGCTTATCAACATAACATTTGATTATAATGTTTTTACACTTTTCTACACTTACTAAAACAATTTATTACATTTTCGATTTTTGCTAGGGTAAATATAAATTTTTATA
>JAWWEQ010038877.1:0-19130 GCA_035583055.1 Torymus tubicola
TACGATGATTGATAAGGTATATAGAGTTGACAAAGAAAAACTATAGAATGACAGGATCTTACGTATACTTATATATATATATCGTTCGTTTCCTGAACTGCACCATGAATAAAAAGTGTATTCACGACAACCAATCGATATCAATTTCCCGCGCGCAGCCCTATGAGAAAAGCGGCAATATTTATAAATTCAGAAACTAATTAGCCTTTCTAGTTGAAAGTCGATCTTCGAGCGATGCCAATAGAATCAACGTAGTCGTTAATATTCACGACAGCTATTATTGAATTTCCTCGCGCGATACGACAAAACTATATACATCGTCGAAATATAATATATATATATATATATATATGCTAGCGCGGATATATATCTGTATGAGAAATATATACATTTTAAATAAATGGAATTAAGTTTTTATCGGATTATATGTCGTGTATTTCGTAATTGTTGTATGATAGTTGGTTAGCATTCGCAGTATATTCATGTAACAAATAAATGAATCAAAATAAATAATTCAGAACTCAATTTTGAAAATCCAAATGACAAAGAAAAATAATATATATCTATATAATAGCTATGTATCATTAATGAATACCTATTTCTATATTATAATATTAAAAAGCCAAAATGTCTGTCCATTCGACCGTTCGTCTGTTTTTTACCCAGTAGTGTAAGTAAAGGGTTAAGTAAAGGGTTCAAAAAGGGTTAAAAAAGAATTAGAAAAGGATTGAGAAATGCATTAAGAAATGCGTTAAGAAATATCCGTCCGTCCTTGCGTCTTCTACCCCATGTGTATAAAGGGTTGAATAAGAAATAATAAAATTTTGAAAAAAGGGGTAAAAAAAGATGTTTGTATTACCGAGCGACGTTAGGAGCGAGGTATATATAGCTAGTTCAACTTAAACGAACATATTTTCGCAGAATAATAATGAGTATAAGCACGCGTCTATATATATACTAAAGTAACCGTTCTATACCCGCACTTATATACGCGAGCGCGCGACAAAACGAAAATTCGTCCTTTGTTCATTCGCATAAACTTATATACCTGAATTATCCGTACTATACAATTGTCATATTATATAGCTGTAAAAGAAAGCCAGAGCCGAAGCGGCACACAAAGACAAAGAGCAAACACAGCACGCCCTGGAAATATCGACATATGTACAAATTACGCGTACGCGCGAGCGCGAGCGCGATTGACCTTATTTTCGCACTAGCGGATTTTTTCTTTCGCTGGTGCTGTTATATATACTCGATTAAACTTATCAACCCAGGTAGGCAACTGTCTCTCTCTCTCGCTCTCGACGCGCTATAGACGCAATTAAGTGGTACCGCATGGCACGTCGGTGCGGGATATACGTTAAGTGCAACTTTTTATCGCAGTTAAAACCCGCGCACCGCTCGCTTGAAAAATACATGAGAGTAGATGAAAGAGGGGGTGGAGAAGAGAAAGAAAGAGAGAGAGAGAGAGAGAAATAGCTGTGTATACGCGTATGTATATATGTGCGTCTTATGTACCGAGGGTTGCCACACTTTGTAACAAAGGAAAAATATATATCGCATGCGCGCGCGCGCGACGCGTTTAAATGTGTGATGAGTTGTCTCTCTCTTTCTTTCTCTTTGAAAATCTTCGCGAGAATAGAGTTGCGAACTGATCTATTCTTAAAACAGACTGGCGGCGACAGTGTATATGGATGAACATTCTTATGGACGATGTGTGTTGGTGTGAGTTAGACTGACTGATCGCACAGAGGTTTTTTTTTATACAGTCGATGTAAACGGTTTAATTGTTTATAATTGGTTGAAAAGATATAAAGAATAGTCGATTTTTATTGATAATGTGCAATATATGTGCAAATCTCACAAACGCTGCGAAAAACTTCGAAAAAAGGACCCAAACATTTTTTTTTTCCACGACATCTTCCAAATTAGGTTTTTATTGTTGATTAGGGTGTCTAGAAAAGATATCTGTTGTTGAACAAAGTCCATCGAAGGGTACCATTTTTCTGGGACTACTAATCAATTGTTTAAAAATGATTAGCCTAAAATATACGGTCAATGGCTGTTATTGTAGATCTTTTCACACCGTTTTCGTGAAATTTTAGTTCAACTTCAAACTCACGTAACTTTTGAAGGATTCAACATTTTCTAATTCTGAAAAAAGATCTGAAAAGCTCTCGTTTTTTAATTTTATTTTTTTCCAAATTTTTTATTAAGTTGTTTTTGGTGGAATGATTTAGAACTAAACTAGAGGCATTTTTAATCATTTTTAAATAATTGATTATTGGTCCCAAAAAAATGATACCCTTCGATGGACTTTGTTCAACAACAGATATCTTTTCTAGACACCCTAACCAACAAGAAAAAGCTAATTTGGAAGGTGTCGTCAAAAAAAAATTTTTGGGTCCATTTTTCGAAGTTTTTCGCAGCGTTTGTAAGATTTGTACCCTATATGTATGGGAACAAAAAAATTTTTTTTATATCCTTGTGTTTTAAAATGATTAAAAACAACATTTCATATAATTTTATGATTTATCCTAAAAAAAATGCTATAATCTAACGGTTTTCATTTGATGAGGAGCTTTAACTTGCTGTTGAATTGTATATTATCTGTAATTTTGAATGATCAATTTCAGAGACGACCACATAACAGCTTTATATTAATAACGCTAAAATAATTCTTTATAATCGTATTTGGTCATATTATTCATGATAACATAATTTTTGTAATGTTCAGTACTTCTCGTATACTAGTACAGCGCAAAAATCCAAATGCTCATAACCATCTAACAAACTATACTTATACACAACAACTTCACTCATATACCGACCTCCCCAATTAGCCTCTTCAAAGAAACCGACGCGAAGTAAAAATCCTCCTGAATAAGTAACAACCTTATCACTCCTCGCGCACACGACCAATTTCCACGATTTTTTTCTTCTTTTCCCACCACTCGTCTCTTTGTCCACACCTCGCAATTTCACCCCACCTCCCTCATCCATCATTAACAACTATATGCCATATACACACACCTCTATATATCCACGACACTTGATAAACTTTTTTCTTTCCTTTTTTCTTTTTCGCTCAAACGAAATCAAGGCTCTCTCGCGTATATTATACGCGCGTATGTTTATATACGCATATATACACGCACAAAGACATAATCGTATATATATATGCAACGACGGGCGATGACGTGTTCCGCGGCGCGCGCGGTACAATGACCAATCTAACGATCGATCCTCCCTTCGCCTGTGACTGAGTGAGTGTGTGTGTGTATATATAGCGAGTGTGTAAAGACACTCCCGGAAGCGAGAGATAGCAAACGTATATTACTCGCGATGAAAAGAGAGAGAGGGAGAAAGAGGGAATCGAAATTTTTTGAATAAATTAAGCACACACACACCTCCGGCTTGTGCGGTTAACTTACTGCTCTGATGCACGGGGCGGCGATGATAATTGCGGGGTTCATGCTGAGGAGAGTTTGAGCAGTTGCGACGAACATAACAATAACGCGAACGAGAGACCCAGAAGTTGTTCTTTGTCTCGAGCACCTTGCCGATATATATAGTTATTATTTTACCCGTTTATAGTTTGACTATACGGTCAATTTTTCGGGGGGAATGAAGTGATGAGGGTATAAGTGAGTTGGCTTCTTTTTTTTTGGCGATTTCCGTGTATGTGCGCACGAAAATATAGAGGTATTTTTGTATAAATTTTTTTTTATTGATACCATTTGTTTTTATTTTTTTGTTAAGGAATAGTATAGATAAATGATTTAGACGATTCTATAGGAACGCTGCTATGAACAATTATAAAGCACTCTTTACGCAGTTATACGGAAATCACACCGTGTTATTCGCACCTTGCCACTCACAATAACTTTCATAATTAAAAGCTAAAAGAGGGGGTAAGGGATATTATTTTATATATACGTGTATAATAGCTCTTCCGAGAATCCGAGAAACGTCAAGACGTTCATGATTCAGTTATTAATATTCCTTCCCTCTCAACGCTATATATATATTACCCCTTTCTTTATCTTATAGTTGAAAGAGGGAGAGCTAAAAAATTGAAAAATTTTATTTATTTATATAAGCGCGCGCGCGCAAGTTATAAAGCTGGGCGAAATAGCCTTACTATCGTCGCAGTTGCATTAACCATGAGTCTTTATATATCTATCAACCCTTATTGCAATTGCGCATAACTAATATAAGTATGGAAATTTTTAATGCCCGAGCGAACGACGGATCTTGTTATTTATTGTTTACACTTCAACCGCTCCCATTGTGTAATCAGAGTATATAAAGTATATATATCGTGCTGAATTTTAATCTATTTGTTATTAGGAAACAAATCTGTACGATATTATATATAATTTATTTATATAGATAAATTTGTAATGATTATATAAATTATATACAAATGACCTTATCTGATCTTATTTTAGATTTGATTTTATCTTGGAACGAAATCTTTATCGAAGCTATACACATAAAAGTAGTAAAAATACAAATCTAAAATAATCTCAACAAAATCACATCAATCCCATTCACCATTATACCGCACATTTTCATCAATCCACCGTACAAACTCCTACATCGCATAATCTCGAATCAAACAACATATATACAATATCCCACTTGGTACCCAGAACCACACGCGCCTCTCCAAATTCCTCCCCAAAACGTCCAAAAAGTCACTTCCTCTTTCGCTCTCTCCCTCAGGCGCCACTTTCACTTTAAAATTCAAGTCGCATGTATATACATATATAAACGTGCAGTCTCTCAATGTTATGTACCTTTTTTTATTTTTGTCGGTATCTGTATATATAGGCTCGGAAAGCGGCCGTGCGTCGGCTGACAACAGCGAAGATGAAGGCGCGTCTGCTAGTGGCGCCGGTGGTAATGGTGGCGATGGTAAAGGCCAAGGTGGATCATCGTCGTCTGGTGGTAGCGGTGCTGGGAGTAAAGCTAGGAGGAGAAGAACTGCGTTCACGTCTGAACAATTGCTCGAACTTGAGAGGGAATTCCATGCGAAGAAGTATCTTAGTCTGACGGAGAGGTCGCATATTGCACATGCGCTGAAGCTGTCCGAAGTACAGGTTGGTTGATGGTTTGTTATATATACTTGGGTGGAGTGTGCGGGTAACTGCGGGTTGTGTTGATGTGTCGGTATATTGTTTGTAAATTTCACGTGCGGTGGTCTTTTTGTCGCAGAAATACGTACACGTATAGTAGATTATTAACTATAGGAATTGCGGAATTTCTAGCGTCAATATAAAAAAAGTCTGTTATATAACTAAAATTGTGTACCAAATTTTGATGTTTTTGAACAACACTTTTGCCCGATTAAATTTTTTACCTTAAATTTTTTTAAGCTTACATTAAATTGTAAGCTATGCACGCTTGAGGAATAGAAAAAAATTGACTGAATTTGAAATTCTAAAATATTTTTATTTTCTCTCATTGTCGAAATATTTTATGCATGAGCCATACATATTTACGTTATAATAGCTTTCAAAATGTATATATCGATCTATCAAGAAATTTCGACGCAAAGTTTCGAAATTATAACTTCTTTTTTTTCATAGAAAAATACATTTAGCAATTCGGTATATACATTGTGCGATGCTAATAGAAATGATTGATATAGGTAGTAATTTGTGACTATGAATTATCGGAACTTTTTTTTTGCTTTTAATAGATCGACGACAATTCTCCAACTTTGATAAAGTTCTAGCTGGTATAGGCATTAAAGAGAGTAAAAATAAAACTGACTTCATAATGCAGCTTGACTATTTTAACATCAAGACTCTATTCAAAACTTTTCTAAATTTTTCTCAATTATCGTTCGATTTTTCTTTTTTTTTCTTCGTAGTTTTCATTCATTGGTTAATTATATAAGTTTTCCAAAAATATAAAATAACGTCGTCCCCTCAATTTCAAAATTCAAAATTCATACTTTAATCTTTAATATTTTGCAGTAATTTTATAGAGATATCTTATAAAGAATATTAAATGAATTCGCATGGGTTATAGAATAAAAATAACTGATATAACATAGATTATTCCGAATAATTATATTTATTGGAACCTATTCAGCATGAATATATTAAAATAAATTATTTAGTTAATAAATAGTTGTCTGCGAAATTGTACTGTACAAAATAGCTTTAATTTAGTACTTATATCATAACTGCATATGCATCTATAGTTTAATCACTTCGAGCTTAACTTCCATAATACAGATCTTATTGTGGGCCGAATATACAAGCTACGTTGTTACCGTTGAAAAGGTCCTCCTGAAATACGCGCAAAACATACTTTATGAATATTTCTATTCTATAGATATATGAATCATTGATAATGAAGTGATGAAAAAATACGTACAGCGCACTTAATGAGATTGTTGTTGAACCAGTACCTCCTGCAGTTTTTAAGAGCGATTACGATACATTCCTCAGTGGCGCGCGTGAAGAATTTTCTGAGGGTCTCTCTTGCTTTCAGGATCCGTGAAACCTAAAATTTCAGCGGAAAACTTTTTAGTTAGACAAGTTCATTTAGCTCATTTCATGATTTCTTTTATTTTTGTAATCTTTGGAACTTCTTATTCTAGTATTATAAAAGATAGATTGTATATTTTAATCTGTTTTTATACGCTTTATACGTTTTGAATCTTAATAAAAATAAAAACAACTTTTTTGGATGAAACTACCGTTAAGACACTTTTTACGTTTGGTCGTTGCGTATAAATAAGTCAATATCACTTCTAAATTTGTAGAAACGTTTTCTTAATTTTTTCTTCGTGGACGATTTATTACCTAAACGTAGATACTTACAGAAATAGACAAAAACTTTCTGCGCTTAACGTCTCGAAATTAAAGTTATAATTTATATATAGTGCAGAATGTCATTAAAATATTTGTTTTATTTTTTAACTATTTTCTAATTTTAATACTTTATATGATACATAGAGCAACTTTTTACTGAACATCATCTCTTACACTGATAGAAAAATTTAGGAAAATCCCATGTTTTCTATTAATTTGGCATCTAGTAATATTAACGAAAAGTACAAATTTTTCCCTTAGAAAAATAGTAATTTTTATGTTACCAGTAATTTTTACCATGTTTCCATGTAAAAATTTGTACTTTTCGTAGATATAGCCAAAGTACTAGAAAACGTGAGAATTTTTCCTACATTTTTCTATCAGTGTACTCAGAGCAATTTAACTTAACAAAGTCACCCGTTGTCATCGAAATTTTTAAGAAATACATAAAATTATTTAACTTACAATGTTCACGTTCTCAAACGAGAGATTATCCTCAAACGTGAAATCATCCTCATCTTCTTGCGCGCTGACATTAGCGACAGCGGCGACAAACAAAACGAAGCAGAAAGCAAAAACGTAACGTGAGAACATTTTTAACACTTTGTTTTTAATATAGTTATATATCGGTGCGAACAAAACCGTCACTGTGTAGTTTTTCAAATCGTGGTTAGCTTTTATATATGATTCTTTCAAAATGTTTATCTCTCCTAGGACTTTCGGGGGTATACGTATGACCAATACTTGTATAAATATTGTTATCATAGAGAATGAGGTTCCGTGCTAAAACACTTATCAGTATAACTGGTTCAGTTTTGACACTGATTTCATAATTATATTTACTTTTTTATATTATCGATTTAGTCAACGTTTTATAATTTATTTATGAAAACATAGGCATTTGTTTGATTCGTGATTTCTAAATTTTTACTAAGATTTTTTTTCCCGTTACAAGTGGAAGCTAAACGTTGGAAATATTACTGTCTCGAACTATAAAAGCGATTAATATTATTAGTTCTTCATTTCACAATACGATCATAGAATTTAGTACATCAAGATAGAAAATTCATTTTACGCACGCGTTACTAAATCTTAAAAAATTAACTTGACCCGGAAAATCATAACAATGAGTAATATATACATTAAGTAAGACTTATTGTTGAGCAACAAGTTTAAATAATCATATCATATACCTTAAAATCAATTATTCTAATGAAATACTACTTTATCTTTTATGAATAATCTAAAAAATTTAGAATTGTTTAAATGGCTAGAATTGATTATATATCTTTGCAATAATATAAAAAATTTTCCAAAATACTTATTTTCCTAAGATTACTCAAAAATACCGTTAAAATTGTCTGTCGTGAAACCCTCGCTTAATAATATTCAATGCATTCTATAAAAGTTAATTAATATTGAGATGAATTCAAAATGTTTAATATTGCAAAATACATGTACATGAAAACAGGTTTGAGAGAATAAATAAAATACAAATATTTATGCAATTCGAAACAGTTAACACATTTATTCAATATGCAATTTAACATTAATACATTTGAATAAAATACTTCCATACAAAATATAACATCAACTTAGTTCTTTCATGACAATCATATGTAAATTTAACTTCTTCGTGTCGAGCATGAGCTATAGTTATATTCCACTCTTTTGATATATATAATAGTTCAGCGTCTAACTTATGAACCGACAAGGCAAGCTGCGTTCTCGATGCTCAAGAAGTCCTTCTGAAACATGCGTAACGCACATACTTTGTGAATATTTTTGTTTTATAAAACTACGTATTTGATATATTTGGAAGAATTATTTATATACATACAGCGCACTTGATTAATTTGGAAGGGTTGTACCAGTGCTTCTTGCACTTCTTCTCAGCGGCTTTGAGACAGTCTTTGGTTGCATGCTTGAAGAACTTCTTTAAAATCTTCCTTACTTTTTTGCCCTGTGTTTTCAAATTAAATTTTAGATGCAAATTTTGTTTAATTATCATTGGCTCCTAATTATTATTCGGTCAAAGTAATGATTTATACGTTAATTTCTGAATTCCATGAGATACTTAAATAGATATTGATGTTATAGATTAGTACTATATAAATCATGGAAAATGAATGTTAAATGTAATTTAACGTATATTGTAACAACGTAAAAGTATTATATTATGCATGAAGCTATATTAAAATATTTTATAACTCTCAAATTATTATTGTAATTGTAATTTTATAATTTTCCAAGAAGTATGGATTAAAGTATTTATATAATTTCAATATAAAACACAATAATTTTAGTGTAGCAATTAACAAAGCAATAATTAAAAAATGTGCATAAAATTCTACAACTTACAATGCTAGACCTTTCGAGCGACTCATCGTCTTCATCGTCCTCATCTTCATCTTCAATGTCCTCAATGTCTTCGACTTCTTCCACCTTCTTCACCTGTTTCACGACATCCTCGACTTTCTCTTCTGCGCTGACACTAACGACCGCGGCAATGAATAGAACAAGGCAGAAAGCCAAGAAATAACGGGAGAACATTTTTGCACTTTCTTTTCTTTTTGATTAGCTACCTATGCAAACTAAAAACTGACTGTGATACTTCATCGATCACGACTCACGTTTATATATACAAATCGTGTGTTATTGTTAATTTCAATCGTTGATTGAGCCGATTACGACAGTTTTATCGCGCAAGGTGCATTGATTGTAACAACCCGCATTTTAGCGGCCAGATAATGTACTTCACCGCGAACCGTTGACTGCGGGGATTTACAAGTGCTATTTGCCTCTCCAACTGCTTTACATGTGTATTGCATGCATATAAGCAACATTTGAGTAAATATAGTTATAATAGTGTATGAGTGCTACTTTTTAGAATTTCATTGAAAACAAAGTGTACTATATATAAGCGTGAAAAGGCTTATCAATATTAGCGGTTGGGTATGACTTTAATCCGATCGCTATATTCAATATTGTTCTTAATTAATTAAGCAGGCGTTTGATAATTTGTTTGAGGAAACAAATTTGCGGTCGTTTGTGATTCACAAATTTTTTTTTCCTGTTTTCCTTATTATAATACGTAGACCAAATTAAATAATAATCTATGAATTTATTGTTAAAATAAGGTAACTTATATAGCTGATTGGAGATTACCTATATTTTTTACCTACTATATGGAAATAACTATTACTAATGAAACCTATAAGTGATTAAATATATGAAAAAATTGCTTAACCTATATATTATTTCAAAATTTTCCAAATTTTTCTTATTTAATTACAAGATTATTTATCTGAAAATTGAAGCTGAATCAGATAAACAAGCTTCAAGTATGCATAATTAGCCGGCTTTTTCATTTAGTTTATTCTTCTTTAAATTTCTTCTACAATTAAGTTTTTTAATTTCCACGATTTATTTATTTATTTATTTTTTTTAATTAATTAAACGGACAAAAAGATCCTTGATATACAAAATTCATACATAGAAATAGTTGGTACAAGAAATAGTTTAATATTAATATTTTTTTAACAAACGAGTTCAATGTATTGTATACAAACGTTTGATACGATCGACCGTAGAAAAAAAACCATAATTAGAATTATACATTTCCTCCTGTAAAAATCTCTATGTGTGTACCTTAGCAAAACATCTTAAAATCACATTTACAAACATTCCATCAAATACCATCGTATCTCTCCTAACCCAAATTAAACACCCCCACATCACAATAATAACCCCACCCCTCTTTCCACTTTTCTGTCCACAGGTAAAAATCTGGTTCCAGAACCGTCGTGCCAAGTGGAAGCGTGTAAAAGCGGGCTTGACAAGCGGTGGCGCAGGTCACCCAAACCGTCACGGTGCTACCGGTAATCAACAATCGAACGGTGGTGGTCCACGTATCGTTGTACCAATCCCCGTACACGTCAGTCGTTTAGCTGTACGCTCGCATCATCATCATCTAGAAAAATGTCCACAACCAACAGCGCCTAACGGTAGTGGCAGCACAGGGTTAAACCTTACAGCAAGGATACCTAGTTCACCGTTGCCTAGTGGTGCCGGATTGACTTTAGGTAGCGGTGGTGGTTTAAGGGCGTTTAGCGCGCCTCAACCGTCTAGCGCGTCGTCGGCAAGGTAGCCCGAGTGATGAGGAACAAAGTGATGAGGTGATGTAAGAGAGAGAGAGAGAGAGAGAGAGAGAGAGAGTGTTCAGTATTTTGGAAGTGCCAAAATTGGGTGATTAGAAATTACGCGTGTGTGTGTGCGTATATATATAAGAAATGAACTTTTGAATATATAGCAATTAAATATATGTATACCCGGTCTTTCTATATAAACACACTTTCGCACTCGGTCAAACTATGTACATAATGTATAAATTATATAATTAACGCATATTTATATTTTCTAGTTTGTTTTTTTCTTCTCTTTGCTCGTATCTCCTGCCAAAACTATCATTAATATACATATATATAATTTTGCGAATATATAATATATAATATCATAAATCCTGGCGAATTGCAACGTGAACTGCAAGCAAGGCAATCGATATATGCAAGTTTAACATTAATACTCATACAAGTATTCGGATCCATGATCTTTAATCGTCTTGAAACTGTTAAAATTATCGTTCAACGATGGTGTATATAGCGTGTATAATGTAAATATAGCACGGATCAATGTAAGGATGCATATATGGGTATATGTATGTATATATCTATATAAATCGCGGCTGTGCGGATGAAAATGTGTGTGTGTGTGTATATGTGTGTCTGCCTTCTAAGATTATCTTAACGCTGGGAATATTTTATGAATAATAAAGTAACGGCGAGTGACGTTTCCGATATCAACGATCGCGTCATCATCAATATGTGTGAGATTTATATACCTATAACTTTATAACCGCGCGATCATGTACCTCCGTATATCGCAACCTCGATAAAAAAAACCTCAAGAAAAAAAAAACCCCCGCTTTTTCAAGATATCACACATAAATCACGTCAAAAAGAGAAAAAGCCGTATATGCGTCAACGACTTCACAATTAAAATCCACCCGCTATCCCTTAATTCACTCGACCCTCTATATATAATCTGATCAGTTTCACCGCACAATCGCAAACCACTTTGAACTTCACATCTCGTCGCACCCCTCATGTGCGTATATAAACCACGTCCCACCGCAATTAACCAACAGACCTCTTGAATTTCACGCCACTCTCACGCGCGCGGTTATATATTCGTTCAATTCCTCCAACGCAATCGCGAATGAATTAATGGACGAATCTTGTATCGCAGTATAACCTATCCCGCTGAGATTTCAGTATTATATAGGGGTTAGTGTGAAGCACAAAGGGTGAATTATGAATACATATTCGTACGCAGACCGCGCGTGGGTGTATGTGTGTGGGTACATATACATGACATTGGTTTGGCAAACCGCGCAATATACGTTGTGGGATCGATTTGTATATATAAGTGCGTATCATGGAAAGAGAGAAGGCGGTCCTCTGGGTAGCAGAGGTTGTGGTTGTGTTGAAGATATAGGTAGGGACGTGGTGTGTGTGTGTATATATCGGTGATATATTGATTATACGCGACATTTTTACCGGCTCATGTATTCGAATTTTTATTATTGTATATTGTGTTGATTGAAAAGTTATTTATTTTAGAAGTACAACCCTTTGATTGTTTTTTCTTTTTTACTTTAAAAATTTAACTTATTTTTACCATTCGAATGTTATATTTGATTATGTAACGCCTAATTTTAGAATTTTAATTGCTATGGCGCATGTGTACGTTGAAAAATTTATTATTTTCACGGCAGTGTATATATATACATGGTTAAATATACAATCAACGAAAATTCACCTTAATCGACAACGATCCGCGTACATTTCGCTCTAACACTCTTCTATATACATGACGCGCCTCTGAATAATACATCTCGGCCATTGAATTTTCGATATCCTCGATAAATCTACCATTAAAGGTACACGGACGATTAAATTATTCACAATCTCTAATATATATATATATATATATATATATATATATATATATATATAAAAATACCGCGAGAGCCCCACGCGCGCACGTCACGTTCGCACATTTTGCACGAATGCAAACGAATGCCATATTAATGCGTATTATGTGCGCACTGTAAATAAATAAAATGCGAATGAAAATTATACGCGAGTAGCATTGTAGATGTATACACAACAATTTGTCTCTCTTCTTTTGGTGGTACACTGTAAATACATCAATAACAATAACAACGACGACGATGACAACGAAATTTTTGTAAATATATAATTGTGCGTCTTCTGCCAAATTTAGGAATTATATATGTAATGTGCGTAAGTGCATCTGCGCGTGCATATATATATATGCAATCGGACAACGACGACGACGGCGTCACTCGCTGGGTATTTTTTTACCATATAATATATAATACGATAATTTCTCGTGCAAAGTATTATAATTACGCGCGAAAGCGTATATATATATATCTCTCTGTACGCTCGGGACTTCTAAAGCCCTCATGTACATACTTACATACATACATACATACATACACATATGCACATAGCCATGCGCACGCGAACTACGATAATCGCGCGCGTGCATATTATAAGTACTGCAAGTCGACCGAAATACGTGAAATTATTGTTCGCCAAACGCTGGCGCGTTGACACGCAATGTATATAGATATACATGTATACTCGGTGCGTGGTATACGTGTGTGTGTGTACGAGGATGTGAATATAAGAGTGTGTGTGTGTGTGTACGCGCGAGTATATATAAGGAAGAATAAGAAGAAGAGCGAGACACGGAATTATGTGCGGATAACCGTTGTACTGTATGAAAGCGCAATAAAACATGTTACGTATATATATACAGTATAGTTATACGCATTATCGACTATTTATTTCCCTTTGTATACGTATACCCCTCCATCGATGGTAAGTATATTTATAAATATGTGTAGATACATATGTATGCGTGGAAGAAATCTATGAAAAGGAGCTGATTTGGGTCAGATTAGTGTTGATAGATCATATTATGTTATGTGGACATGTTTATTCTTATATAAAATTTTTAGAAAAGGTGATATTTCAAAGTAAAAAATAAGAAACTATATATTTGAAGAAATGCTGACTATAAACTCGTTGCAATTCCTCTCATCTAACGCATACAAAACAATTTCTATTCACCTCAAAACGATATACTTTAACACACACCCCATTCTCCTCCAACCATTCCATCTATTCTTCAACTCAAAAGTCTCAGCACAAAAACTACTCCATATATACTCTCTCTCTCTCTCTATCCCTCAGCTGCACGTTATACAACATGCTTCGTATAGAAATCAATAACCTCCGCACATCCGATATACACAACGTCGCGTATATAAGCACTGCACCGCAATGATACATAAGAAAACCATCCGGCGTGTACATTTATCCGTATAATATAATATATGAATGCAGATGATTCCTCCTAGACGATCGATTCACGCTACATATATATATATATATATATACACACATCAACCGAACCGCGTTACACGCACAAAAGACAATTCGGTTCACGCCTATACTCTAAGAGTCAAAACCTTATATACCGAAACGATCGTCTGCGTATATTATACATATACAAAACGATCCCCCGAACGAAAAAAGAGGCGTGAATCTAACGACAACACATACACACTGCAACCTATATCTATTTTGACAATTTGTCGCTGCGAACGTATATACAAAAGAGCGACACGATCGCGCGTGTCATCCTATTTTCTATATAATACCCTCTGCTTTGCTCATTGTGCATATATATATATACCTAAACGCGCGCGCGTGTAAAACCTTTTTCATCAGCTTGACTTCGTCCCAGCGGGGTAACACACGCAGCAGCAGCAGCCGATCGCTTCTGGGTATTGGCTGCTGATTTTCATGTGTATACGCGTGTGTGTGGCATACGCGTATATGTAAGAGACAGAGAGAGAAAAAAAGGGCAACACGACAGAAGGTCGCGTAAGCGCACACCTCGTGGGCGTGACTCCCCATATGTGCTCTCGATATATATATACGTTAACTGCTCTCTTTTGGCTGCTCCGTTAATGCGCGCGCTTGCGCCGTTGTGTGTATGTGTGTGGTATGTGTGTGATGGGTATAATATACAGTGAGGTCAGAAAGTTCGGTGCGGGTATATAAGGTATGGTTATATGATCATGGGTGCGAGAAGATATGGAGATCGATCATGGGTAATTGGTCGTAATGGGCAATATGGTGAGATATAACGGTGATGATGCGATATGGGTACGAAATGATTTTGAAAGGTATGGTGGGTTGCCGGGATTTTTCGGGGTTGTTGGATAAAGAGAAATAAAAAATTAGTATAAATTTTATGACATATATGTAAAAAACAATCTTGTAAAACTTAATTTGATGTATATATAGTAAAGAAATGCGCGCGCAGAATATGCGAAATATTTATATATAATAATTATTAAAAAAGACTTATGAGTAATGAATTGAATTAAGAAAGTGATATATTTTCAATCGTAAAACATCATGCAAATAAACGTCAATTTAACATTCAAATTTTCAATACTAATTTATATTTCCATTATTATATAAATATACTTATATTCGAGACATCACTAATCACAGCATCTTACAAATCTCTAAAAAAAAAACCTCGAAAATCATTTTCTCACCGCTCTATATACCTATATATATACAATCTAACCATCGTTCGCCCTAACACCGCGCGCTAAACACTCCTAATTCTTCCATCTTACACCCCAACCCCACATATATATAGGCATACACACATATATACTTTCCTACCGTACTGTATATATATATATATATATATATCCAACCCACCCCGCGTGTGCAGCACTCACCCCTCAATAGCAATTACATATATAAATTACAATGCGCACGCGTACGCGCGCATGCTCGCTTATATTATCCTTACTCTGCTAATTCGCATTGTGCTTTTTTCCGAAGAGAGGCGTTCTCGCACACACACACACACACACACACACACACACACACACACACATACGCGCTCAGCTGCATGCATCGCAAAAAGCGATAATTCGGTGGGCACGACATGCACATATATATACGGTAATTACACGAGACCCCGTTTTTGACTGTAAACAATTGCGTGGAGGGCATCGGTCGGTCCCTCTTATTTTTTTTCCATTCTTTCTTGAACTTTTTTTTTGCGTTTGACCGCATATACGAACGGATGTACGCATCACGCATATATATATATATGAGAGGTAAGGGGTTTTTTCGTTTTGGTGAATATCAGGTTGGGAGAGAGAGAAGAGTTTTTGATTGTTGCGTGAAAACGGTTTTAAGAGGTGTGTAGAGGGTCGAGTATAGTGGTTTATATATGAAGAAATGTGTAGGATATAGGGTTGGTTTGGCGTATATTTGTTGTAATATACATGCATGTATTGGATTTGGATGAATTTATAATATATAAAGAAGTTTACTTGATAATTTATACACTGAGAGAGGAATTTGTTTATCGCTAATAAGAAGATATATTAAAAATATACAGAAAAATTTATTTACATTTACTCTTTGTGAACTCTTATTAACTAAGCATATTAACTATTAATATGCCATCATTAATAGTTAATATTTTGGAATTTCAGTCAAATGTGAATGTTTTCACATTTACAATTTCCTTATTTCCCCAAAGTCAATTATTTCGTATTAACTGTTACTAAATATATTAACTATAAATAAATTCTTTTCTCAGTGTATATATACCTATATATATATATTACTGTTACGTATGAGAAGAAAACGAGCGAATGAAATTGAATAAATCGCGTAAAAAATATACGACGGGACTCGAACACATACGGCTCCGCCGTTTCTAAACCGGCACTCTACGCAACTGAGCTAATGTCGCGACACTTGCTCGAATTGGCCTCGCGCGTATCTTCTTCTTAGAGCTCGGTTGTTGTAACGATCAGCTGAGCCAGTGACGATACATATACATATATCTATTATTATTGAAGCTCACGTTTACGTTGAATAAAATAGTACAGAAAAGTTTTCACCCGCGCGACAGAAATTCAACGTATGTATTATTATATATACTCTAAAGATATGCCAATAAATTGAATCAAAAGTTTAATACGTAAGAGAATTGAGATGGTTAAAGTAATTATAACCACTTATAGGTGTGCGTATATATGTATCAACGTACGTGACATCCCGAAATACACATGTTACCTTCTTCCACATCGAAGCGGAGCTTAATTAAAGCCGCGTGGTATAATCGATATACCTCGTGTTCCTTATACCGCTAATATTCTACTGACACACAATCCCATCGTATATACGGATTCTCCCAGATTATGTATATATACATAAAACCTTGTCAAAGATGTTATACACCACGATATACCACACTTATCAGAGCAATATTCACGTGTCCCTCTTATTATAAAATATATACGCGTATACATAAATCCTCGTGCAACGCTTCCTCGCACCGCGGTACTATATACGCACTTCAAGCAAACAACAACGTATACAGCTGAAGGAAACTCAAACTCTCTTTAATTATTTAGACTATCTATACGTACACCTATATATACAAACGCCGCAAGCCTTTCGCTTCGCTTATTAACCCGCAACGTCGCGATCTTCAATTAAACTCGAACCATTCTCGCGCGTGAATAAGTAAACGAGCCGTGTGTATAAAACCTTTTCAACGTGAACTCGCGTGTATATAGTGTATATATAGATATACACAATTTTAAAAGATGTATACGCGCGAGAAAAGTAGTAAAAAAAGGCTGCAAGAGCGAAGAAACACAATGTATATATGTTGTGTGTATTATATCGCACGAGGGTAGATCGCGAGAGAGGGAGAAAAAAGAAAGAGAGAGAGAGAGAGAGAAAGAACGCGTCATCGATCAGCCGAGAGGTTAATGCCTGTTGTCAGTGTTGTAAAGACCCGCGCGATGAGAGACAGAGAGAGAGAGAGCTAGCGAATATATATGGGCTCATTTGAATATTACGATACCAGGAGATGTACGTATACACACAGCCTGTATGTGTAGCAACTGTTTCTAGTCGTTTACTGCTATACGATGTATTATATCTAGTATATATAGGGATATAATGTATGTAATTTAATTCCGAACAGGGATTTCTCTTGATAGTTGTCACGGTATCGTAATTTATCATCTTTTTAGGTATTTACTTTTCCCGTGTATACATATACGTCAAGAAAGTATGTATATTTTTTTAAATATAACATCGTACGTACAGTGTATCAT
This sequence comes from Torymus tubicola, assembly GCA_035583055.1. Classification (NCBI taxonomy): domain Eukaryota; kingdom Metazoa; phylum Arthropoda; class Insecta; order Hymenoptera; family Torymidae; genus Torymus; species Torymus tubicola. The sequence goes on from JAWWEQ010038877.1 coordinate 18,178, forward strand.
ATTTATACTTTTTTTTGAAGAACATTCGTATAACACAAGAAAAATTATGTCTATACCATGACTACCGGTCTATTCATTATATACATAATTATTCATTATCTCGTTAAAATTACAACCAGAACAACTATATAAACTAAGAAAAAGAAAGCTATATAATCCAACAAAGACCTCATAGAATGAAAAAGAACAACAATCCAAGCTCAACTCGTAAAACTACAAAAACCATCCCTGCTGCTGCTACCATGCTATATATATATATATATATACGCTTAATCGTCGCACGTATATTGAAACCCCTTGAACGATTTACCACCGCGCACAGTAGTCGTCGTCTGCTCGCACAATTTTCGCTCGAGTATATCATTAATACTTACTACTACTACTACTACTACCGCCCCTTAACCCCACACACATACACACATACGCAAAAGTATCCGGAATGACACAATGGGACTAAGTGCATTACGGTTAATAGACGCGCGACGCTCGGCAGTTACCGCGGATAAATCATCCGAGCTCCGCGCTCGCTTTCGCTTGGCCGAGAGACACGCCTCCTCGTCTCTCTCTCTCACTGTAGTTCCCCCCGCGCGCTTGCGCGCAAGCGAATGGCCGCGCTGCGAATCATATAATCTCTCTTGGGACCCTGCACGCTGTGTGTGTGTACGAGGTGAAGGTATATATACAGTAGAGATGCTGTTTTCCGCAGCGTGGAAATAAAAAGGAGCCTCGCGGTAATTGTCGCTGCTACTGTGTGCTACTGCTGCTGTGACAAAGAGAGAGAGAGAGAGAGAGAGAGAGAAAGGAGTTGCTGTAGGGATGATGTGGACCTGGGGTGTAAGAGAGAGTCTTGTAAGTTACGCGGCACGATGCGCAGGTTTTAGTGTAGCTTTTTTTTATTGTTTCAGGGATACGAGGACTATTAGGAAAGTAGTTGTGGGGGATTGAGGTTCGAA